>JAUJYV010000144.1:0-88049 GCA_033995625.1 Ophyiulus pilosus
CTAAAAATAACCTTAAAAATGAAGAAAAGATGAAGATGAATCACGCTCCTTAACAATTTATAGGTATTTTTCTTTAAGTAAATGTTACACATAACGTTTTTTTGAATATTTTTTTGAAAATTTCAATTTTTGAGTATCTTTTCCGGCATGGAACGCATTATCGTATTTTACATCAATTTCTATTGTAAAAATTGTTCGCTTAACGAGTGTTTCGCATAACGAGCAAGACTCCGGAACCAATTATGCTCGTTATGTGAGGTTCCACTGTATTAGAACAAGATCAAAATTTTTGAAAAACACGAATAGCACAATGGTGTAACTAATTAAGATACTAAAAGGTGGTGCACATGCATTGGACGCCAAATTCATAGGAATTTAAAGATGGGCATTTTGTAATTAAAGATACAAGTTTAATTTATATATTTTAATCAGAAAGTAATTAAGCTAAATAAATTTGAAATCCATCGTACTGTGAGATTGTGACTATTCACAAACTATCTGCACAACATTTTACCAACAGAATCCCTCCAACACATCCCTCCCTAACCCAACAAAATTAGAAGGTCCTATTGACAGAACCATAAACTTTAAGGCACTCCATAAATAAAGACAAGGTATTGGAACAATATCACTCTTGCCACCTATGGGTCCAAAACAAAAATTCAGAGAGAGCATATTTATTACAACACTTTTGAAAGTGCCCTATTATTTAAGGTAAGAGCGAGCACTCTATAAACTATCTCAAGGGCCAAATACCCCTATAGCAAGTAGGGAAAAGATACAGAGTGGTACACTGCCGTGCATTGGTCAAGTTTGGTCCTCCATTTGAAAGGAGTCCCAACATCTAATCTAATGGGGACACCTTCGCTCACCATATTTTCAATTTTTGTATTTCCAGAAAGACTTAGAACTGCAAGCCCTCCTGAAGCAGTTGGGCGAAAGTGCTCAAGAAGTGTTCGGTGGCGACATCATCGGCGACCGCAATCGACCAGGGCTCAGACGGCCAGAATTCGTGGTCAGGATACGTGAAGGTAAACCTAAAGTCCGTTCTTTGAGCATCTGCAAAGGGCAGTGTTTTTCTACTGGTGGACGTCGTCACATTCCGTGTGCCTTAGCAATTTAAGTCCCCTTTATCAGTGTGCCGCGACAGTTTGAGACCTTGTTTAGTGTGCCGTGAGTTGAAAAACGCAGGCAAAGGGCATGACAGACAGCGTGAGCTAAAATACATAGGTCGCAAATAAAAAATATATATTTACGTCACGGATCACCGTGAATGCAACTGGAATGGAGGGGGCCGAGAAAAAAATAAAGGTCCATTTCCATTTTCTTAAACAAATCCAGCAAAGTTTTTTTTTTCTATCCCAAAGGCAATTCAAAAGATTTTTATTTGCACTCTCTGGCAATTCCGACTGAAAATGGATTCAAATATTAGGCACGATTTGCATGAAAGGCATCTTTTCAAACTCCATTTGCATTTTTTATGGGGATGAAGGGAGAGAGGGGGGCCCTAACTCCCACTCCCTCATTCCGATCACTGGCGGCATTTTTTCCTATTTTATGTCACCCAGCCTGCATTGGTTTAACATGTTCAGCTGCTGAATAAAAAAAAAACCGTATTCAAAACGAGTCCAAATTGACTTCTTTTGTGTCGAAATGGCTCGAAAACGCAAAAGTTTTAAATTCTTCTATGCCTTCGCCATTTTGCACGAATAAAATATTGATTCGGAAGCAAAATGAAAGGAACCATGGAGGAGGAGAGGGATAAGCCAATCCCTTACCCTCAGTTTCTAGCCTAGCTTAAATAATGAAACCTACTGAGAAATATAAGATCAAATATTTGATATAGAATGAATGATATATAGAAGTGGAGAAAAAAAAAAACTCATGAAAAACCTGCACATTGAAATCCATAGAGATCCTTGCAAATTATTAAGAGTAGGGACCATGGAAAAAGCAAGATGGTGGGGATGTTAAAACAATAAATATGACGATAACAAGGCGTTGGCAGATCATCGATAACTTCATGCCTTTGTAACCACAGCGACTGCTTCACGTGGACAAATGATATCAAGAAGCGTATCATGGCAACATCTCGCTTATTTGTTCTAAGGACGCTGGCACAAGTTTTTTGTCAATTTAGATTTGCAAGTTGACTGTTCTTTGGAAATTGCATCTGCGATGAGGATGTATCCATTTCTTGTTTTTCACTATATACTCCTCTTGACAAAAGGGAATATGTAATGAAAACATCGAGTAGTGTTCACTTCTAAGTCTGCAACGTCTTATCTGCAAAGTCTTGTCTGTAATGCCTTGGGTTGTCAACAAATTGAATTTTTTTGCGGAAAATTCTAAAATCCCTAGCTGGGATGAACAATTTAAATACAAATTTTTGTAAATTAGGGCACTCGATTGGAATATCCCAGGTGGAAACAAATTAAATATGGCAATTATTTCATATTATTATATTTGCATATTTCTGAAAACATGTATGACCTTAGATGAGATATTATGTCCCATATTTAAAAACATCTCTTTAAATACATTTATAGTCATATATGACAATTTCCATCTGTTTGAAAGCATTTATGGCCATATATGGCATATTATGTCTTGTATTACTGATGTCCATATATAATATTCTGGCTAAAAACATTTATGGTCATATATGACATACTATGTCCCATATATGATATTCTTCATAAACCTGAAAACATGTATGGCCATGTATGTCCTATTATGTCCCATATTTAATATTCTACATACATCTAAAAACATTTATGACCTTATATCGCATTTTATGTCATCGCACTTGTATTGAAGAAAACATGAACTTTGATTCCTGCTTAAAGGATGAATATGGCCCATACTGAACTACAGAAGTTTGAAGATTATATATAGTACATGTCTGTAACTCGGATGTATATATTATGACAATTAAATTATGGGCAAAATTTCTGATATGGACATACATAACATTCAACGTACATCATTTTCCCACTCGTGTTGTGTTAAATTGTAACGACTGTCCCGATTAACCAGTGTCCCAGACAACGTTGTTAGTTGGGTATTGACAGATAGCAATATTATCATAAATTCCAGCATCTGTTAGCCGAAAAATCGTACCCTGATCTCCAGCTATAGGTACACAAAACTTGACACTGTCTTCAAGGTTGACTTTTTCCTTTGAGACAGTGCAGTGTCGGCAGCTAGTCTCGATCAGCACTTTGATGGACGACATTTGGCTTGCGAGCCTGAGATTATAGCCAAACAGTGCATAATCCCCACATCAAGCTACACTCAATCTGAAGTAAAATCTCGCAAGAATACATCTAAAAAATGCATTAGATCTAGCGTAAACAAATCCCAAAGTGAATCCAGATTTGATAAGAAGCGATTTCATCTGAAACCAATTTGATTCAAAGGCGAAGGCATCCAAATCTAAAATTATTCCGTTGAAAATGCCAAACGACTCAGGCTAATGTCGTTTGAGTCCTTGCCCAGTTCTGGTTTAATTCCTATATACAAATCATGAATTATTCCAAGTTGGTTCAATCCCTGTGCAATCTCTCCGTCAAAGTGAACAAACATCACACGCTGTTTCTAAAACAGAAACTCTTGCAAACTCCTGGAGCCTTCAAATTGAATTCCCGCAAGACATCCCTGGCAATTTTCTGAAAATCTCAAGGGTTTTGGTCTAATGAAATGAATTCTATGACCAAACAGAAAAACGTGTTTTTGTGATCAATCATAAGTAATGCATGCATTCTTTACTTTCCTCCCACCATATACTGATGCAAAGGCCCTTGCCATGTTTTGCAAGGTCGTCGTCCCAAATTTCCATTAAAATATCGAATTGCAAATGCATGCATTTGGGAAGTTGGGCCAAAGAGCAAATGCTTTTTAGAAAAATTATACATGTCACATATATGGATATATATGTGTGGAATTCCATATATAGACTTATCATAAATTGGACATGTATAAAAATGAATACCCATCGCTTTTATGTATATACAGGGTGGACCAAAATTCCTTGTCACCCCAATTTTTTTATTAAATCTTATAATTATGAATTTTCTGTTAATGCAATTAAATAGGAAGTCATGTGTGCTCTAGCCACTGATGTTGTTATATTGTAATTACGACCATTTGTACATGGAAATCAAAAAAATAGAGCGTCTGAGCCATCCAACGTTAACGAAACGATAACGGTAACGAGAAACAGCGCTGGCGACCCGGAATGTCAAGGACTACCGTATGCGAAGCATGACATTCCAATGGCATTCCGGGCTTCCAGCGCTGTTTCTCGTTAACGTTATCGTTTCGTTAACGTTGGATGGCTCAAACTCTCTAACAACTTTTGACCCGTAACACTTAGGACAAAATGTCAAATTAAGAAAAGGAAATGAATGGTCTTTTTGTATGAAATCCCTCGTTTCGACTTCATTTGCAAAATTTAAAGTTGATAGAATATTTATACACGAATCCATGCTTATTAAACTAAAACTAAATATATATAATTAAAATATTACAAAAACGCAGCTTTGTACATGCCTAGTAAAACCACACTATTGTCACTAATTTCATGTTTGCATTCTAAAATCCTTTCACTTAGGTCTATCGCCGCACGACGACGAGGACATGAACTCCGTCATGTCCATCAGTTCGTCGCCAGACGGGGAGACGACGCTGACCACGATGGACAGCATAGTGGACACAAGGTAAGCTATGAAAGGACCCAATGATTGAGTGGACTTATACCGCACTACAAGTTGACTAAATGAAAGTTGACTAAAACCAGGTCTTGGGGTTCGACTTCTAGGCGGCGGCCATCTTTCACGTCCGCACTGCCCACCATTATGGCCTCCACCGAGGCCATCCCCTCCGTGTCTGTGGCCGAAAGCCTGACGTTTGAACCGCTGCCCCCGCTCTCGGCAATCATGGCGAGTGTGGAGGAAGAGCAGAGCAGTCTGTTGACTTCGCTGCTGGCAGCGCCCCCTGCAAAGATCGACGAGGAAGATGAAACGGAAATGCAGTCTGAAGAGCGGAAGTCCGATTCCGAGTCGGATCACGAAGGAGACCGCCAGTGCACGGGTGAGTGCTGCTTCAGGGGGTGATAAGGGCTCACCCGGGAATGGTTCCTCTTGATCTCATCTGCATTTTCTTGTTCTTAGTGTTCACGGTGGCCATGGGCAGTCCAAAAGTGCAGCTAGGACGCACCTTCAGCTGGGGCAAGAAGGGTTACATGCCCATGGAAAGTAAAAAACCGCATCCGGCAAATGGGAAGGACAAAGGTTAGTATCCCAATGTACATATATGGGCCAGATAGAAATTATCCATGGATGGTACTTTTAAAGATAGACCAAGTGTTGTTTTTTCTGGTGCAGCACCCCCTTGCGGAGGACATAGTATTTCCTACATACCACAAGGGGATGATGACTGAACCAAAATAAGACTTACTGCTTTTAATATCCAACTATGCCTACATTTCTTAGTGTTTACATTATTTTGTACAGCCTCTGAATACAGACTAATTTGCACAGAAATATGTTTATGCCATATTGTGTTATCAATGAGTCTTCTCAATGTGCCCATGGGCATGTACATCCAATTTCTGATACCTCACTCCTAAATATCCCTGAATTAATTTTAAGGAAATATAGGCTTACTGAAATTCTTACGAATTTTTTTAGAAAATAACTACAGATAAGAGCTTAACTATCCTTCAAATTTTCATCCTTTCATGAGATACAGATGACTTTAAAAATTGAATCACAAATTCCTTGAGATACAGTGGTGAGGATTTTCATATCATATGGCTTTATTAATTTGGTGCCCATGTACACCTACAGTAGCCTACGTCCAATTACGTGTCTGATTCCTCAGTATGTGGTATCTTCGTCGATAGACAGTTTGAGCATGCCAACGTCTTTATTCATACCTAAACTTTAATGGGGGAAGGGAATAACCACGCATGCGCACCCATTACGTTCAGTTAGTTGATGGGGTAGTTCAATGCGTGGCTCATCTCTTCCCGCCATTAAAGTTAAGGTATGTATAAAGACGTTGGCATGCTCAAACTGTCTACTACGTATAGTGTATACTAACAACCTTGCATGAGGGCTCATGTGGGTTATGGACAGGTGCATTATGTCCAATTTGGGACCCCTCACTGTGTCATATTTTCGACAACACCCATTAATCTAAAGGAAATTCTGTTGTTCCACAGAGGAGTCCAACTCTAAAAATGGGCAGGATGCGTGCCGTGGGGCCACCGGTAGCTGGCCGGACATTGCGGAAAGGCGCCGCTCCTCACCTTCTTCCATCAAGAAATTCCTGGGCAAACTTTCGCCAAAATCTTTTAAACGAAGCCTGCCTCGACAGATCAGCGAAAAAAAGCGAAAACAGGAGGAAGAAGATAGGTTGGAAGTGTCTGGGGCCAAATCCTATAGCAGCATAATTAAGTGTGACGTCATCGAGTATCTCTAAGGTAACGACGGCCATATTTGAACAATGACGTCATGCGCGTTGAATAAAACAAAACAAACAAAAAAAAACAGAATAAAATGCGTGTAAATAAATAACTTTTTAAGAAAAAAAAAGCAGCAGCAGCAACAAGAAACAAATCCAGTAGAAGAAATGCAAACTACAATCATCATAGGAACGACTTGTGTTGGAGTATTCGTTACCCACTTTTTTAACGTTGAACACTTGGCTTTTATTTCGTGTAATTGTACTACTTCAACGAGGAGAACATTTTTTTATCTCACTGTTAATTGTGACACGTTTGCATCGTGCGAATAACGCACTCGATTCTAAGCATCATTAATAAAAAATAGAAAGTAATTAATTTAGAAATTTCGACTTTGTTTGGTTTTGTCTTACCTGCCTCAGGGCGTCCCGGCAACAGTCGGACTCGGAAGATACACTAATTTTCGCTCTAGTTGCTTTGGAAATGCCGAATCTTCTTCGTTGTTTGGTGCTGAAGACGTTTTCCATCGTTATTTTCGTCCATTTTCGATGAATTTGTCAACTTTTAGCGATATTCGCGACACTTTTGAAAACACACGCGAGCACTTAAAAATTTGAACTTTAAATGTAAGCATTCGATTATGGAATGTGATGTCCGTTTTTTAGTTGTGTCGGCCATCTTGGGAGTCTTCCGGATATCAGCCGAGAATCTTGGGTAGGAATACGAGGCAATTAAATTAACCACTAGACGGCTACACAGTCGAACCCGCTTAATTGCACAGCGGTAAGCCGAAAATGTGCAATTAACCGGCTTACGCAATTATCCGGTCACAATTTAATACAAAAGCTGCACATAGAACTTGCAAGTACGTGCATTTATCTGGTTTATGCAATTAAGCGGGTTCGTCTTGTCCTGTCCCATACATGAACCATATTAAACTTTTGAATTGTTATATAATTCCATATAAGGGCCACATACTAAGTCTAGGAATGGTCAATTAAACCATACATGAACGTCAGAACATACAGTACATGTACCTTTATATTATTATACATACTACTTATTATTATTATCAATATGTACATCCTTTTTGACTTATGTGGCCCATATATGGAAATTCGAGATACACGTAGGACCATTTAATGGATAAATACATTACACTGAAATACAGTGCAAGGACAAATTTGGGCATTTTTAGTAATGCATGTAATGCATGTTTACCTAGCCATATACAATTTGCACTATTCAAGGACTGCCAAAATATTAGTTTTAAATTTTAATTTCATCATAGTTTAACAAACAAGTTTAACAACACAACTACAGGAATTTAAAATAGTATTTTCTATTAAAAGTCCGTATGGCAGGTGTTGCCACTGTCAATTAAGTGTCCCTATCTCCTCAAAAATTGCTTATTTTTTAAATCTGGAATTTCACATTTGGATCACCATGTCCAGAACATCCTGAGCGTGCTATAAATTGCATTATTAAAAGTTCGAGCTGAAAATAATAAGTTACATGCATCTGGTATTGACAGCATCAAAAGCAGTAGACGAAATGGTCCTTTTGCCAGACTTACGTCACATATGTCCATATATGGCAATTTCCATATAAATTTTGCATTATACAATTTTCCCAACTGGGTTGTTAAAAAACGAGTACAGTCCGGTACTGATTGACAGTATGAAATTCAATGGTCCTTTTGGCAGACTTACGTCACAGGCGTCAAATATTGTAAGTCCCATACATGTGACGTCTCAAAAATCAGATATACAAAACTCAAAATCTTATAATACTTGACATGCATCCGGTATTGACAATATCATAAACATTGGAAACAATGGTCCTTTTGGCAGACTTAGGTCACAGGCGTCATATATGTACTTGTACGGCAATATAGTCAAATAGCATATAAACCCAAAAAACCATGCGCTACTTGAAATGCATCCGATATTGAAAGTATCAAAAACCGGGGAAGCAATGGTCCTTTTGGCACAGAATTCTGCCCCCGGTCCATTGATCACATTGGAAGCAATGTAAGAAGCATATCATCCATGTCTTCACCAGCAACATGTCCAGACAGTCCTTCTCAGTGTCTCAATTGCGGTCAAAGAACTCCACCCTTACCTCTCCTTCAGTCAGGTACCTCACGTCCGAGTCCTCCATTAGATTATCCTGTTTCGCCTTCCTCCTTCTGTAGATGCTCCTGCCAGCAAACACAATCACGATGAGGGAGACGATGACCCCCAAGGCGATGGCGATGGCCACTGGCACGGGTACGGTTGACCCTCCCGCAACGGTTTGCGCAAGACGGGCAGAAGGATGAAGGTTGTTGTCCATGTCTGGGGATGATGGGGCAACGGCGTTAGGCTTCTCCGTCCGGGTCATATACACCCAGGGTGGCAACACAATTTTCTTGGTGGAGTCGATTGTCGGTAATGCGGTGACAATGTCATTGGGCATGTCGGTGGACGTTATTCCTGGAGAATATGGAAGAAAAGTTGGAGTTTGGGAAATTTGGACAAATGGGGTGGATGACAGACGTGGAATTGGACGCGGTCTAGACGTCGTGACGGGCTTTGTGGTCGGGATACGTCTAGCTGGGGTTGTTCTGGGGGTACGTCTGGGCGTCGTTCTTGTTGTTGGAGGTCTGGTTGTCGTTGTTTTCTTGGTGATGGGTCTGGTTCTTGTTGTGGTTGTACGTCTGGTAGTGGTTGTTGGTCTGGTAGTGGTTGTTGTGGTGGTAGGTCTGGTAGTGGTTGTTGTTGTTGTGGTAGGTCTGGTAGTGGTTGTTGTTGTGGTAGGTCTGGTAGTGGTTGTGGTAGGTCTGGTGGTGGTTGTGGTTGTGGTAGGTCTGGTAGTGGTTGTTGTGGTGGTAGCTCTGGTAGTGGTTGTTGTGGTGGTAGCTCTGGTAGCGGTTGTTGTTGTGGTAGGTCTGGTAGTGGTTGTTATTGTGGTAGGTCTGGTAGTGGTTGTCATGGTGGTAGGTCTGGTAGTGGTTGTTGTTGTAGTAGGTCTGGTAGTGGTTGTTGTGGTGGTAGGTATGGTAGTGGTTGTTGTTGTAGTAGGTATGGTAGTGGTTGTTGTTGTAGTAGGTATGGTAGTGGTTGTTGTGGTGGTAGGTCTGGTAGTGGTTGCAGTGGTTGCTGTGGTGGTAGGGCTGGTAGTGGTTGCTGTGGTGGTTGTCAGAGTTGTAGATGTGGTAGTGGGGGCTGTTGGTTGTGCCGTGGAGGTCATCGGAGGATTGGCCTCGGTCGCTGATGGCGGCAAGATGTCTGTTGTTGATATTAATAAACTGGTAGAGCTAGAGGGCGCTTCAGTGGAAAATTCTGGGGCCGTGGTGATGGGTGGTATAGTCTTGCTGCTTACAGTCGATGGTATTTCACCGGCCTCTCCGGTACCAGATGACAAGGGCGTTTCAGTTGACAGGAATTGAATGGCCGAACTTCCCAAAAGATCTGTGGAGGCCTCGGAGCCCATAGTTGTGGACAACCACATCGGCTCTTCAGAAGATTTGGAAAATGCCTGACTGGACGATGGTATATCAGAAATAAAGGTGGTACTATCCACCAGCTGGGAATTCTCAGTGGAAGACGTCGGGCCTAATGGTCAAGCAGCAGAGCTTTAATGACGGTGGGGAGGAGGGTCAAGCAATGGATAACAGGGGCGGATCAAGGAATTTTTCAATGAAGGGTCCAAAACCAGTGACCATTTTTTTAGTTATTTACAAATGGCCCATATGCACTAATATGGCCATATGGCATTCATCCACGGGTTTGTCTATATACGGCCCCATTTCTAAAAAAATGGTGGGCCCAAACCCCATTCCTGGTCCCAATGTATCCGCCCCTGGACAATAAAGTAAGTCAATGTCAAAAACGTACCATCTGAAGAAAACCAGTCTGGTGTTGCGGTAACCGGTTCCTCGCACTCCGATCCGAAGCCAATGCTGGCATCATCGATGGCAATATCGCTGGAATAACCAGATCCACGAATTCCCTCCACGACAATCTAAGCGGTCACACAGTGGTTACAATTCATCCTCTGGGGTGAAATTGACATGCCCAAAGTAGCGGTCAGTCTCACCTGAAGATCTTCCGTTATGTCCACGAGTTGGATAACAGCCAGATTCCATTGATTGCCGTGATCTCCCGATCTGTTCCATGACGGACTTAGACTGGCAAAATCTTTGGATTCGGTTTTCAGGTAAATGTTCAGCGTACCTGCAATGGAACAAAAGTTTCTGATCACAAGGGCACCAAGTCTCAACTTCCTCATTTTTTTTTATACAAAACCCATCATTTCTCTGTTTTCCATGACTTCTACAAACATACAATTTTACTCGATGCAGGACATACCTATTGCTGATCCAAACATGTGATACCACAGTAGAAAACAGGAATCATTGCCCAATTGGGAAAGGGAAAACACCGGCGAGAAGAGACGGGCCTCATCGTTCTCCTTCCTCGGACTGGATGCTTCGATGTATAAATAATATCCTGAAATAAAATCAACCATCAAGCATCTTGGATAGAAATACAAGTGATGAGGGATACATTATTCCAAAGCTGACCATCTTTATCAGTTCCGTAAGTATGGTCATGGGAAGGTCCCGTGCCAATGTGACCAGATGGTGTTGATGAACTGAAGCGTTTCCAATCAAAATGGTCTGTTGTATCGTGGGACCAACCGCAGAGGTCCTCAAGTTCAAAATTGCAGATTAATGGCGGATTTGGCAATAAATCTGCAAAATTGAAAGAAAATCATGTTTAGACATATTAGGTCCCAAATTGAAAAGATTACATACTAAGGGCCATTCTCTAAATATGAAGTTGTATGTCCATTTATGGAAGATAACACCCTTACTTTCGCAAGTAGGTGCAGTAGTATTCCAGCGGACTCCATCGCAGGCAACGACGGGCCAGGCACTTATTTCATACCCAGGATCGCATTTGAAGCGCATGAGGGCCCCTCGCATGTTCGGGGACATCTGGCTGTGGGGTGATGGGACCAAAGTTGGGCAACCACGAGCTATGAATCAAACAAATTTGTACAAAGTGTTCGCAAATGATAACCAGCAGCAGAATAATACTCACTGATGCACATGGGAGGGTCATCGTTCCAACGGCCGCGAACACAAGTGATGTACCGACGACCAAGGAGCTGGTATCCGGAGAGACACACAAATTTGGCAGTACGTCCTCGGGCCCTTATGTTCACTCTTCCATTTGGTATGGACAGACCAGGACAGTGCATGGGATTGGCTGAAAAAAATCATCGTTGAAATCAGTTTGCAACAACCGGTCTCTTATTTTCAGCAAAAATTCCAAAATTCGCAAACATGTTTGGACATGTCCGAATCTGCTTAAACATGTTTGAACATGCCTGATCCATACCTGTTGGAACATGCAGACTTGTCTATAAACCTGTTCAAGGGTGTTGGAACATTCTTGAACATGTTTTCGCATTTTCAGCAAAACTACCAAAAATTCGAAAACATGTCCATACATGTCTAAACCTATTCAAGGTCATGGAACATTTTATATTGTGGCTTGGTTCCTTGGTTAAAAACTATCGACCATGTTTCATGATGGAAAATGAAAATGAAATTTACCAGGTGCTGTCGATGCTGCAACATCAGTAATTGTAATTATTAACAATGAAGCCAGTAGAACTGTCATGGAAAACATGGCCGATCGCATATTTAGAACGTAGTTTGATTGGCTCATCTAAAAAAAGAAGCAAAATTATTTCGTTAATTAATTAGTTTGATTGGGCATCATGAAGGGAAAAGTGGTAATTTAATAACATCAGCACAGGTTAAATCGAAAATGTAGAAATTTCCATTATGCCCATTATGATAACTAGATGATGCAAGACTTGGCTTAGGCTTAGCCATTGTTACAATATAAAAAATTGAATCTTGCTTATAAAAAAATTAAATCAAAACAAGACAATTCAAATATTTATAATTAATATAAAACTTTTACGAAAATCAGAACTTTTGATTCTCCATTATTTGAAAAAGTATCTAAGCTGAATGTACAAAATCATTGAAGAACTAAATTATATCCAAGTTCTCAAACTTGTGCACATTCCTCAAAAATTCATTCCCAAATAACTTGCGATATGATAGTTAATAATATAAAATTAGTTCATCTTTATTTCTATATCACGATTTATGATGATTTTTTTACGTCGCACCCCATTTTGAAATTTTGTTAAATAATTTAGGAAAAATTATAACAATGAAAGTTCGAAATTTCCAAGCTTATAATACAGCAAGCACATCAACAACAAATGCATTTAAAGTATGGAAAGTCAGTAAATTACCTTAATAGAGTTTAGAATGCTAAGTCCAGCATAAGAACATCCCTTAACACGACAATTCAGCAAACTGTTAGTAGATGTAAACTAGTAAGAAGTTAGAAGCAAAAGCAGTATAGACCTTTGCACTTTCTTGTAATCTACAACACCGGAAAAAGGACCACTTCCGACTTGAATGAAATACCAAGCTCTGGCAGCCCGCTCTTATATGGGCCAATCAAATAAAACTGATTAAAAATCCTTCGACTAATCGTAGGCGAATGGAAGTTAATCTGGGACATCTTGGCACGTGCCATAATTTTTCAAAGACGGCCCAATGTCCGGTTTTCCCTTTTGCCAAACATTTGCACAAATTTTTATAAGTTCCTAAAACGATTTTATTTGTAAAACAATATGTTTTGAACATAATGTCCAATTATGTTTATAAAAATATATAAACTTTTCAAGCATTCAAAAATGGATAATTAGTGACCTAAGATTCACTAGAAATAGGATTGCAATGATCGGAAAGGAAATGGTGAAATCTTTGGAGGGAAGAGGCAGTAGAATAGCAGATTCTTTAACAGATTGGGATTTCCTGTAATTTGGGACTAAATCCCAAGTGGGCTAATGGGCAAAAAAAAAAATTAGGCTGTTTGAAGAGGGTGAAAATCCCTTTATCTTGAAGGTGCACACATTTTCCGTCAATGAAAGAGGTCTGAAACTACAT
Source organism: Ophyiulus pilosus (assembly GCA_033995625.1). NCBI lineage: Eukaryota > Metazoa > Arthropoda > Diplopoda > Julida > Julidae > Ophyiulus > Ophyiulus pilosus. Next base: position 13,506 of record JAUJYV010000144.1, read on the forward strand.
GAATGATAATTTAAATAAATATGATAATTTAAACAAATATGATAGAGGGTCCTTGGATTCTAAAGACACTTCAATGCTGATGATGGATAAACGCTAAGTGATCAAATCACATTAAGTGGATGATGAATTAAGTTAATATCCGGAAATTTTGAAAACTACCACGACACTTCTGAGAAAACTACGTCTGATAGATCCTTCTGATTTTTTTATGAGCATGAACAAGTACATTCTTAATCTAGTCAAGAATAATGACTATAATGTCATAATTTTTATTCCTAGGCAGATGTCTCTTTTGTATAACGTAAAAATAAATAAAAATCCATCAAAAAGCCAGTTTTTCATTTAAAAAACTACTTTAAAACAACATCATCAAGTCAGCACTTTTTTATTCAAATATGACGTCATTTTAGGAAAATAAGACTATATTACAAATTGGCCACCATGTATTTAGAATAAGGAGGGTAAGATTTCTTGAATACATGTAAGGTTTTATGTTTTCGGAAATAGAACACCATATTTGTTGAAATATGACGTCACAAGAGTGGCTTAATGACGTCATATTTAGGGGGCTTCTGTTAATTTGACAAAAATGGATGGCCTATTATTATTATTTGGAAATTGTTCAAAATAGGAAACATTTAGTATATACTCAAGTGTCCAGTAAATTTGCTGGGAAAAAAATCAAGGATTTTCAAGGACCCCTCTTATTACAATGTGTTTCCAAAGAATCTAGATACAGGATTTTTCCATTAAACGGAAATTTCCCGATGCAGGCAGGAAATTCAAGCATAATTTCCTAGTTTAAGATTTTCAAGGTAGCTCGATACAGTGAAACACATAAAAATAACAAACGGCACAAACACTCGCACAGTAAACCAACCCAGATGTATCTGAAGAAAAGAGACTCAAGTGCCCAACAACGTAACATAAAATTTATGTGCGCTGATATTTAAAAACTGCAGATATTCGTTAGCATAAATCAAAAAACAGTACATGCCACATTACTCGAGAAGTGTTAGAAAATAACAATAAATTTAGAATGAAATTGTTATCTAAAATAGCAGTATTATGTCACATGGGGATAGTCATTAATTTCAGAAAACATGATATGACCCAGCGGGAAAGGGACGTAACACTACACGTAAAACCATTTGCTTGTATTTTTTGGTATTTTAATCTGTCGTGTTATGCAATTAATAACTCTACTGTTTCGCATTCATATTATACAAATTTTCTCTGAGAAGATAAAAAAAATTGATTATCAGTAATTTTGAAAAAAAAAACAAGCACAAAGTGCGAGTATGACAAGTTTCCAGTTTAAAAAATGTATTTCTTCATAAAAATGAACAATTTAGATATGACGAATTTAGATTAGCAAAATAGTCAGTGTAATGTTGAAAAACATTTGTCAGAAATTAATAAGGATTAATTTCGTAAATATATCAATAGTAAGTAAATAATTCAAGATTTCAACAAAAGCACTTTTTATAAAAAAAAATACATAAATCTGTATGAGAACACATAATGAAGAAACACTTAGTGAAATAATTGTCCTTGTATAAGGTAACTTTAAATATCCATAGTTTAATTTCTGTTTAATTAACAACAAAAAGTCCACTTAAGGACTAATTTTACTTACTAGTAGTTAGAGGAAATTAAATTATCATAACCAAAACTTAAAAAGTTAAAACATCTATAAACAACTTTACATAATTTCTATAAATTATAAAATTTGATCGGCATCTTCAGGACAAGCTTTTTAAACCAAAAATAATATCGAAAATGATTTATTTTAGTTCTGCACTCTCAATTTTTAGTATAGCTTGCGTCGATAAAAGCGTGGCGTAGGATTAAGGTAAGGCGAAAGTTTAATAGGGGAAACCACTGGAAGTGATCGCCAAGTGGCATTACCGTTTAAGGAGTGCTCCGGTGATATGTTTGCAAGGTTCTCATGGACCGAAACATCATTCGAGCGAGCTGCCGATGGATCCGCATAATCCAAAATGTCCAATCCAGCTGGGACCTGAAAATTGAAACACCATTAATGAACATGTAAAGGTCTCTGTAAATATGCTGAAATACCTCTAGAGCCATAAAAGTTCTGGCACTGACACAATAACTGAAAACGGAACACACAAAATGTTGTTTAAACACTATTATTTTCAAAGAATTATCTTCTGCAACAACACACCTCTGCCAGCGTTTGCACAACTGTTCAAAACATTTTTGAAACCCATTTTTAGCAACCTCTTTCAATGCAATCGTCGAATCTTTAATAACATCGTTTTCATCAGTAAACCATCGGCCCTTTAACAATTCTTTCATCTTTGGAAACTGGTAAAAATCACATGGGGCCAAATCAGGAGAAACATGTTTACATTTACCTGCAGAGGTGAACCGAAAAGCGGTGGTATCGGTGAGGCAGGATAGAGTTGTCTTCGTTTCGCTATGGGACCATCGGAAGTCGCAAAAAAATCTGTTCTTTGCAAATTGTTCTGGTAATCGCACTTTCCTGAGAAATCTGCTATTTGGAATAATCCGTTCTCGGTGTTATGATAGTCGGAAAAGACAACAGAAAACGGTCGTGAGAGTTGTAATGGAATTTTCACTCTGTAGTCAACTGGATCGCACGATGGCGGAGTTCCCGTAGGACTAATCTGCGACTGGATGTCACCTGCAGCGTAGTTTGTTGTGTCTGCCATCCAGGAAACCAAATTATAAAATTTGTAGTAACCAAGAAATTAAAATCACTTACTCCCAAAAGTAAGCATATACCTTCTAGATGGACAGCGTGATTAGTTGGAGACTCATAAAAACAACGGTTGGGTCCAAGTTGGGATAAGACATTGGCTTTGAAACTTTATTTTAACAAAAAAAATGAACTGGTTAAGTTAAAGCAACCTGTAAATTGGTAAATTTATCAAATGTATCTGAACCAAATGTATCTAACCAAATATTCTACTAAAAATTTCGTAAATTGGCCTCACTAAGCCATTATTTAATTTTGAGATGTAAGAAACAGCAGATAGATACCTTTGTCGGTGGACTCGTTGCAAATGCTGCCTAATTTTCTCGCAAAACAGATCCCCTGCACAAAGAAGATCAGAATTGTATACTGTCATGATTTATCATAAATCAGGATTCAAGAATTTCAAGTTTTATTCCTTGTATTTTTAAGGACCTCGCAATATTTGTCAAACAAGTCTGAAATGTTACTAGAGAATTTTTAAGAAATACTTTTTTTTTGTTTGCCATGTAGAATTTTTCTAATAAACAGAAATGTCAGGAAATTCCATCGTTTAACACTAATTTTAAGCACATTTCCAGACTTTTTCGAGGCTCACGGACACCCATACCTGTACTCACCGTTAGTCCCATCCTTGTTTTGCCGCAAATCTCTTAATTTGATGCTAATGGTTGTGAGTAATTCTTTGGTTACATCCTCCCAAACACCACTCTAAAACAGAACATACTTTTAAATAGGAAACAGTTCAAGACAATGCAGGGCTGATAGTAATAAGTACATACTTACAGGAATCTCTATGTTGGATGCCGGGCTCGTGTGACGTGAAGCTCGAACACATGCCGGGGAAATGATATCACTAATCATGTCAGGCTGGTCACCACTTGAAGCATTCAATTTTAAAAAATGTCAATAAAGGATTAAATCACAAACAATTTTGTAACTTAACGACAGAAGACAAAGACCATACTGTGATTCGCCTTGTCTGGGTGGTTTTCTTGTTTTCTTGGTGGAGTTACTACTGGTGACACTCCTCGTCGAGGCCTCCGATAAATAGGACGACGATTTTTCAGAATTTCCTTGAGAAAAGGCCTCTATTCTGCTAGGATTCAGACTGGTTGTCTGTTTCGGGAATATGAACTCCTCCTTTGCATTCAGTTCTGCATGCTTAACAGACTTGTGGTCACAATTGGCTAAATCAATAATCTTGTGCAGGTCCTCATTAGCCCTTGCCGCACTTTCTTCGGTTTGCTTAAAATAATCGTCTGAAAAAGTAGTTAGGACGTCCCTATCTTAAAATAAATTGCACATGAGTTTCGGCATGGCCATAAGCATTAATTTACCTCTAGACACCCGCAAAGATGTTTTTCCAAAAGCATACAAGCCCTTCTTCTGCTGTGAATGCAAACGATTTATTTGCATTAAACGGTTTAATGAATAAATAATAACTCTATATCGCACTCCATAAAAATAATCTACATATTTTTTTTGGTTTTATTGACAAAATTACACCGATTTTTAGAGATGAAACTGACAAAAATCAATCAAGACAATAGCTATCAATTTCATAATTTTTACACCAAACCAGTCTTAAGATATTTCAATTTACACCTTTGATACTTCTCATTTATGAAAGAATTGCATTAATAAACAGTATCAACCATGTTGAACTTACCGTAATTCTACTATTATTCACATTAGGGCTAAATGCATGAGCAGGCATTAATGAACATTTCTGGAAAGACAAAAAAGATCAGTTGAAATAAGTTCACAACTGAGTACAATACATGAACTTGAGCAAACTAGTACGAAAATATGGTCATCACGTACACTTAAGCATTTTACTTTCATGCGATTTTACGTTCATTCAGTATTGTTTTTGAAGGCAGTACGATATTGAAATCTATGCAGAGGCAATTAATTACCTTCCAATGTGCATAGTTCATGTACGGTGTAGGATAAAGTACGTGCATTTGCCATTCACACAGTAATTGTACGCGTATATGGTTGGCACGTACCTCACACCTGCTTTGACAGTATCGGCTACTCAAGGACAGTATACTGTCAAGACAATATAATCCTCTAAACATCTAGTACGCGTTATTTTATTATATGCTTACAGTTAGTTCTTACCTGTGTTTTAGGTCGTTCTCGTTTTCTTTTTGGCTTGGAGTTTATTTGGTAATCACTAGATTGATTTGAGACAACGTGTGAGATCTTCTTTTTGACAACGGAACTCATTTTGACACTAGAGAGTTTAGTAATAAAGCATTACAGCAGTTTTTGATTCACACAAATAGAAATTATCAGAAAAGGTGCGCAGCATGCAGAAAGACTAGAAAAGAACAACGGCCGCCATGTTGGGACACAACAATTCTCCATGCCGAATGGCGATGGCTTGTAAAACGAGCATTGATCAAACGCTTTCCTAAAATGTGCAAATGTTAAACCACCTTGGACACATGCCTATATTTTCGAAAAATATAATTTAGAAGCAAAGTTTGCTTTATTTATTGAAATAAGTGAAGTTATAGAATTTTAACTCGATTGGTTAACCAATCGATTATCTAATGCAAAAATAAATTTTATTCGTGTTTATTTTTCTGTGTTTTTCTATTTTAACTATTTCACCTATTTTACGCATTGCTCAAAAATAAAACACCATTCTAATTTACTATATTTTTCTTTCGATCAGTAAATAGTTAATGAAACGTTGCACAGTTTCAATATATCAAATTCCAGAATTTATAGTTTTCAAAATTCTTAACTGGCACAAATTTGCCACTTTTTAGACCAACTGATTTCAATAAAATATTACAAAGCGAAACTAAAATCAAAGGGTCTTAATAATACTAAACAGACAATTGTGTAAATGTATAACTTCCAAATAACACGTAGTATTATACAACAACAAAAATGTATATAATTTATTTCCAAGATGGAAGACGACATTTCATTTCGGCATCAAATTTCAATTTTGCCTTCAGCAGTTATGTCTTCAAAATAAACCAATCACAATCGCGAGCTATTCTACGCCTAGCCGCACTTGAAATAGTTGCATAACGATATCATTAGATGGCGATACCAGTCCTATAGCATCAAAAACTAAAGAAGGGGGTCCTACGTTACCATGGCAACAACATCCCCAGCTGTCAATAATAAAAGATGAGGGGGGATGCTAGGAGGGGATGGGTTTAGGTCCGAAACCCTCTGAATTTTCCCCTCTGTACGCGTCGCTTTTGATCAGTATGTCGTCCGACGGCAACATTAAACTTTTTAGCTGTTCATTTTCATTGACAGGGTGCAGCTAGCCATTCCTCATATCAGCTTTTTATGCAGTGGTTGTTGTTCTGTCTGGTCGTGCTAACTATAGTGCAACATTTTGGTGCAATGAATCCAAAATAGTGACTAACCTAAACTGGTGTCTATCAGGCTAATGATACACCAAATAGGAACGTGCAGTGATATATTCTCTCTCTCCCACACAATAGGCATTGTTTGCTCTGGAAACGTAGAAGATAAAGACTGATAATCAGCAGGACGACGACGATGATAACGTCCAAATATCTTACAAAATATTACAACTAATCGTGCTAAAAACTGCATAACTATATTTTAAAACAATAGAAGAACAGTGTTCTACTTTGAAGTTTTCTTAGCTTTTGGACCTAAATATCAACGCTAATTTGAAATCTACATTCGCATTGGAATAGCCTCTGATCATATAACAATAAGGTAAGAATTCATCATTATACTCAGCAATTTTCTACATTAGTTTATTATTATTATTATTTTTAATGTGTGTCATAAATTTTATGACATTCTCTGATAATCAGCTATTAAAGTTTCAAAAACTGGGTACACTAGCTGTAGTTACGAAATGGATTTCAACCTAGTTGAAAACAGATTTTATCTAAATTCTATCCAAATCGGTTGAAATGTGCATTTGCGCATCATGAGATCAGTTTTCAACTATAGATTGAAATGTGGTCACGGAATGGATTTCAGCCTAGTTGAAAACTCTAGTTAGGTAAATTCTATCCAAATCGGCTGAAATGTGCATGTGCGCATGCGCTCACTTCATATCCTGTTTTCAACTAGGTTAAAATGTAGTCACAGAATGGATTTCAACCAAGTTGAAAACCCTGTTTAGGTAAAATTTTATCCAAATCGGTTGAAATGTGCATCAACTAGGTTAAAATCTATCCCGTGACTTCAGTTATTACAACCGGCTGTTAATAAAGTTTCGTATGACACACATTTACTTAATCGCACCGTTTCTAATCTTAAACATACACCAAATGTTTAAATTTCACTTTGATAAAAAACTCATTTTGTCATTTTAGTATCCCTTAGTCTAATCCTTTTGTAAATTAGGTTAAGTTGACATTTCAGAAGTTATACCTTAATCCATCTGTAAATTAAGATAAGTCTTGCTTAACATACTATTTTTCAGAAAGTCGTCAATGGGTTCAGAATGATATATTTCCAATTTATATAAACCAGTGATAAATTTCACTATATTTTGATTAAATGAAAAGCCCTAACCATTTCTGATTTACCCTGTACAAACTTGCTTTCGTTGTTGTTATCTATGACTAAATAGCCAAGGTATGGCCATAACCATAACTAATCCACCCGAAATCATAATTGAAGGTCATCGGGAATTGCATTTCCTAACGAGGCCCCCTTGACCTTAATACCAAAACACCCTTTCAATTATCAAGCATCTACAAACAAACAACCAGCTTAAATTCAGACTGCTAATTTGGATGAAAAATTCCTGGTTGTTTTGAACGTTTGTTAACAGGATGCTACTATTGAAAGATCCATTTACAAAATACCTGGTGTCAATTTAAAAAAGGAGCAACTATGGCGATTGAAATATTTGAATCCCGCTCGACCCTTGCGTATACGATAATAGGAGTAATAAAAATAATCTGCAGTCGTAAAAACGTACAAACACTGCTGGGTTTTAATAGTGTTTACACTCTATAAATCCAATCCAACATTTGCACCACGATGATTTAAATTGTGAAACCATTCGGCAACAAAGTAAAAATAAACAACTTGGGGATCCAAACTTCGTTTTAAAAATTTTGAACATTGCTTTAAATATCAGCCATGATCAGGTTTATTTTATCTTTCCAATTTATTAAATCAATACATACTGATTACAACCAAGTTGAAATTTGGATAAATTCTATCTAAAAATCCAGATTAAACCTAGACGAAACAGAGCGCATGCGTACCACATACATTTCAGCCTATTTGGATAGAATTTATATGCATTTCGGTTTTCAACTATAGTATGTTGAAAATCAGGTATAATTTAGTTAAAGATCTAGTATAATTTAGTAGAAAAACTAGTATAATTTAGCTGAAAATGTAGTATAATTAGTTGAAAGCAGAAGTCATGAAGCGAGCGCATGCGCCAATGCACATTTCAACCGAAATGGATGAAATTTATATGCAAATCGGTTTTCAACTAGGTTGAAATCCATTCCGTGACCATAGTTATTGCGTTATTATTATATGTTCTAATGAATAGATGTTAGACTTAATACAAATCCAATTTGATGTTTTATTTGCACATCAACCATTCTTTTAAGTTAACAAAAACCGGTCTATAGATAACCAACTTTATTTCACAGATAATGTTCGAAATTTTAATTTTAATTCTAACAATCAGAAAAAGGATTATCAGAAAGTACAAATCGAAAGTTTAGCAACAAAAACCCAAGTGATAAAAAGGCTAACAAGCCGTTTAGAGAAGTTTATACGTGTGCATGACGCCATTCCCTGCATTAAACATGAGATCGTTGTAACGAAGGGTCATAGCACTGATGCCACATTATCAAGGCGCAGATGGGGAACATTTGTTGCTGACCCCGCGTTCAATAAAAGGATTTACTCTGAATAAATATCGTTTACGAGACCCTGGTTTACACATACAAAAAACCCTCGTGCGATTGATCCGATTTTGTGTAACCCCATCATCGTGGATAGGATACGTGACTCATCGTGACGTCACGGTCTAAAATTATGTAGGACTAATCCACGAGGTTGCCTAGTAGCGCCAGATTAAGGTGCTAACAAAGAGTTATTGATTGCAATTGGTTCTCTGGAATTTTCAATGATTGTATACATTGTATCTATTAAAATGGCTTTTGGTCAAGGATGCGCCATGCGGGCCCATTGAATTGAAAGCTACTTAATCTACGATTAAATTTAACTGAGCATTGCTACCAAAACTACCTGCATGGGATTTACCATAGAGCACAGTGAATATTGCAAGGGAAAATCCCTCGTTATCCGTTATATCCTGTATATCCGTGTTTTTGCATTTTTTTCGAGGATATATTTTAGTTTTTAAGAATATATTTCAGTTTTTAGGAGTATATTTCAGGGATATATTTCAGTTCTTAGGGATATATTTCAGTTTTTAGGAATATATTTCAGTTTTTAGGGATATATTTCAGTTTTTAGAAATAATATTATGCTGTGAAAATCCATCAAGGAATTGACATGTTAGCTACAAATCTTCAGTTTATTTAAATAAATAAACTTAGTAAGAATTCTCGATTCTAGATTCTTGCAAAGTTTAAAAATAACCTAAACAATTGTAAAATATTACAAAAATGTTAGTTATGTTATGACTGATGAATCATTTCCCGTGATGTGAGTGATACAACTTTTATCATTAAAATCATTTTACCTGATAAAACTGAAATGTATCTGTAAAAAGATTGTGATACATGTTCTTTAAATTTCAAGTATTCAGTGACAGATATGAATGCAGTATTATTTTCATATTTGCATAATTTGTAATAATTTTTTTTTTAAATGAATAGCTTTTGGGGATGCTTAATTATCTACGATCAACCTCATGTTATTTGTTTATTAAATCTAATTATATCCCCATTTTTAAATATTACAATAGAGAGATTGAGCCAGCCAACGCCTTAACGTTAACCTTAACTATAGAGGCGGGAAGGGAGGAGCTACGGACTGAACTACCCAATGAATTAACTGAACGTCATGAGTGCGCATGTGTGGTTCTTTCCTTCAACGCCTCTAACGTTAAGGGGTTGGCTGGCTCAATAGAGAGTTTGAGCCGTCCAACGTTAACGAAACGATAACGATAACGTTAACGAGAAACAGCGCGGGAATCCCGGAATGGCATTGGAATACCATGCTTTGCATAGGGTAGTCCTTCACATTCCGAACCGTCAGCGCTGTTTCTCGTTGTCGTTACCGTTACCGTTTCGTTAACGTTGGATGGTTCAAACTTTATTATTCGAGACGAGCTGAGACACGTAGTCTTAATCCCCCTTCTACAATTAATTAATTAATTAATTAAAATAGTTTTCTTCACTTTCTTCCTAACCTAACCTAACCTGATTACAAGTGTCCTAAATGTCAAAACCCATTGACGTTAACGAAAGACATTAAGAGCTTGAGCCATCCAATGTTAACGAAACGATAACGATAACGAGAAACAGCGCGAGCGGCCCTGAATATCAAGGACTACCCTATGCGAAGCATAGCATTCCAATGACTTTCCTGGCTTCCCGCGCTGTTTCTCGTTATCGTTTCGTTAACGTTGGATGGCTCAAACTCTCTAATCTCTCTAATTGTGCAAAAAGGCCACTTTAAAATAGTGTTCATTAATTCTGATATTTCATGTGGATATTTCTGCTTATTTCTATTAATATGTAATGATGAATCACAACAATTACAAGACAGTTTTCGTTACAAAAAAAGATTTGTGCAAACATGACATAATGATACCAGAAATTCTGATACAACATTTGATAGTGGCAGGTTCTGACGACAATAAAGAGTGACAGGATTGGCCCAAGTTGTTATCACATATTGTGACAACTTACTGGAAAGATTTTGTTGATCGTGGCATTTATTTCACTAGGCCTATAGTTTTAGATTTTCAACGCCCAACATTGTAATCCCACAATTAAAGGATCGTAGTATATGCCAACACGTGATCTTACCAAATCAAATCAGCGTGACGTTATAGATTAGATTTTAGGTAGAATTTGCCAAATAACTGCAGGTGTCATAAATAACACGAACATTTGAGTAAATATTGCTACACAACCTGGCATTTCGTTGATGTTTGTTTGTTTCCATTAGTTCAACAATTGGATACATTTTTTCATCCCTATTTCTGTGTCAATCAACATAAATGCCTTCATATCAGTCCACATCGTCGAACTATGATCGTGACAGAGACAACGGCGACGTGACATCTCTCAAAAGTGAAAAACTAGGAAAAATGCCGAAAACAAACCATTTTCTACTGCCATCACTGTTTTTGGAAATCGCCATTTTGGCATGCTTAGCAGTATTTGCATACTATTTTAGGTAAGTACATTAAATAAATCTATCGCCCTCACTTACACTGTATCAAGCGTCTTATCTTCTGTCCATTTCTTGCAGATTTACGAATGTTTTCGACGTCTTCCGACGTTATTATTTGTGTGATTCTAATATGTACAACTATCCCTACCCCTATAACGACACCACCGGAGTTATTCAAAAAGTGACCCTCTATGTAAACGACTACGAACTGTACATCATTAGTGCCTTGCTGCCGCCATTAATGGTAGGTATAGGACGCCACCTGGCGAGAAACTCAATTTTTTTTACCCATATTATAGTAAAATTTTCAGAATTTCTAATCAGAATTTGCATAGTTGGCATAATTTGAAGGCCAACTATTAAAATTCTGGAATGAAACTCTAAAAATCTCGCTATCTGTTAACGCTTTTATATTACAAACGCTTGTAGATTGAAAAAAAAAGTGAAATTGCCAATGGCGGCATTTTAGCAGACTATTCTAAAAAAAAACATGGTTATCTATCGATCATTTTTATAAACTAACTAAAACGAAGAAAATATGATTGAAATTATTGCGAATTTAATTAAGAATTGAATTAGCGAATTTTATTCTACATTCTATAGTTTGAAAGTCATTTTCTCTAAATAATTAAAGAAATATTTCATAAACTATGAAAAGAAGATATGTTACAACCACTGTCATAACTACAATCTGTGTGCCTAAAAGCAAAACTTATTTTGGGGCCCCCTAACGGCTGTGATAGTGCTTATAACACGGCTTATAGCACATGCTACTGAACTTAACCCTATGCCAAAAAAGACAGTCCTACGTCAAGCGCAGAAATATGGAGTATTGGGAGCCCCCTCAAGCCTGATGCCCCTACCCATTGCTTGCTTTTGCTAGCCTATAGTTACGGAACTGTTTACAACATATTAGAAAAAAATAAGAAAGTTATCGTGAATTTGGTAGCTACTCAATTACTTTTGCTTCCTCAAAAATCAACCTGTAAATGTAATTACTAATGAAAATGTTCACCTTGGACTAATACAGATTCGTGTAATTAATGGCGTCACAGCGACATTTTGACATAGAGTAAAATATTCTGTTTTTCATTCCATCAGTTCATCCTGGGTGAGATCATCTACAAGTTCTGTGGTCCATCGTCGAGGAAAGTCATCAGCACATTAAGCGATTCATTCAAGATTCCATTGTTTGTGAGACGAATGTTCCGCTTCATCGGTGAGCACATGACAACTTATTTTCTGGATTTTGGCATTGGAAGACATCTCTCTTAACATCTTTGTGTTTTGATACAGGAACATTTTGGCTAGGATATCTCGTCACTTCTATCTTGACAGACTCTGTCAAATTACTGAGTGGCGCTCCACGTCCGTATCTTCGCAACGCTCCAGATTATTCCTCATACTATCGAAAGATTACCGATCCACCAACTCTAAGTATATGGTGTTTCTTGGAACCCGAGGGTGTAACCGATGTTCTGCGAACCGCTCTGTAAGTATGCACGCATGCATGGGTATCGAGCACTGCATTTAAGAAAGTAACGCGAATGCCTCTTTTCTCGTTTTCAGTATGTCGTTTCCATCATTCTATGCCACCATATCCGCGTACGCTGCTACATTTGGCATTGTAAGTATAACTTTTTTTTATCGTCTCATTTTAACCATTTTTCCTTACCACAACAAAAATCTCCCTACCTCCTGTGTCTAAACCCTTTCATGTGCTTAATTTAAAATCCCAATAATGTCAGGACATTCGAGAAATTTGCTCGGGACAAATTGCTCCGTAGATACTGCTATCGCATTCTCGGTAATATTGTAAAAATACTTTGCTCTCGATTACAAAATTCCGGACGATAATGAAAGTTGATAATGAGAAGTCGGTAGTGCCGATTCTGATAATTAACGTCATGAATCATATCACTATCATTCTACAGAAAATACACTTGTTAAGAGTCAAGATATGGGTGCCTAAAGTCGAGATGCACTGTTTATCTGATAAATCTGACAAATAGGCGAATCGAACTAGGCCGTTGAAAAAATAAAATGGATGTTACAAAAATGAAATTCAAAGTTTATCATATCCCTACAATTGTTTGTTTGCTGGAGCTTAATGCTAAAAAGGTTATTGCCAAAGCATAACTTCTCAAAACTCTTAAATTCTAAAATCCCTGCAATAAGTGTATGTTGTTGATCATTTAAAAAAATTAGTTTCCACCATCTGATTTTGTTTTCTGTAGTGTTATGTTCAGGTCATTTTGGACTTCCATGGCAATTACTTCCTACGTCCCCTCATCTCGGCTTCTTTGGCCGGCATGGCCCTCATGGCCGGCTACACCCGTTGGATGCTCTACATGAACGGCTGGGAAGACATTCTCATCGGCTACATTGTCGGCATCGCCATTGCGCTTTACGTGGTAAGTTCCCTTGTTGTTCTTGTTGTAGATAGCTTAAGGCAAATTCATCATCTTAGTAATAACAGTCGCACTTCAATAATCCGTTGGATGACTGTCGGGAAAACCGTGGTTCAATTCCAGAACATTAGCATGTTGCCAGTTGTTCTGTAGGACTCCCAGAGCAATTCAGATCTTCCAACTTTCCAATTTTTGCTTTCTCTTGCAGTCCTTCGGCATTCTGAACGGCTTCAAAGAACACGCAGAGGAGGAACCCACAGCGGGAAGGTATGGCGGCGAACACGGCTATGGGCCGAACGCCCTCGAGGCACGGCCTGGCTTCTTCCGCTTCCTCCCCCGCATAAGGACCAACCTGACGGGTCCTCGGCGTTACGACCCCTACCAGGGATCCGTGTACGGCAACAACCACGCCCTGGATCAGCAAACCCTCGGCTCCAACATGGCCTACCCACAGACCACCACAACCTTCAATCAACCCAACTCTGACTTCCAGACTGACCTGCACAACACGGTGCAGAACTACGGTAAGAAAGTTAAGACGGGACCGACCACGGCCAGCAATCAGTCTTTTTAGGCGAGGGGCGCGAACGTATTTGGGCAGACAGGGTAGCCTCGCTGGGGCGATTTGCGCACAAATTCTTCAACTCTTGCATGTTCTCCCATTCGCAGGTGCAGGTTCTAGTCAGTCATACGTGCAGTAAGCGGTCTTTCCGGGTGCATGTACTGGTATTGCCAGTGGAGGACTCAGGCCCTCGCCCCAACCAACCCGAACTATAGTGCATGCAAGGGAACATCGGTCTCCACCCACTAATCGGCCAGTCACTTTCACCGGGAAGTGAATGCGGGTGCATGCTGCATACGGAAATCAACGGCCGTAGGGGAAAATGCAACACGTCTGGGCATGTCGATGAGATGCATTTTTTTTAGCATAGATCGTTGGGTGCGAATGCATTATGACAAGGTCAAATTTGGTGCTTTTAATGATAAAGCTCAAAAAATGAACCGCATGTATACACGTTTAAACATTTCATACATAGGACCAATATCCCTAAGAGCACCAAATTTGTTCTTGTCCTAAACCTTTTAAACACTATACATAAAAGCGGTATTTTTCATAGTTCTCGTTTCAAGGTGGGGTCAATTTGCGATCAATCAGAAAAGGCGCGTATTTTTGTAGCTTATTTAACCGATGATATCATACCAGCATACGTGTTGTCTCGGGTCAGGATTTATACTCGAATCCCGGCCAAATTGTTAATTTATTAAAACGTCTCAAAAACTGCAATCCAGACCAAACAAATAACTTTTAGTCACGCAACCCTAGACAGAGCAGATTAACGGGAACCTAGATTAGGCTAGAGTTGGAAGGATTTTTAATACGGGACCAAACTATTATACAAAAAAACATATTTTACAGGGCTTGTTTTAAAAGCACCGGGGTGGTAAACCATAAGTTAATTTACTACGGCCTAAAATAGAGTAGCGAGTAGTGTAATGTGTATATTGGTACATGTGCCGGTGAGGAGCCCAACAGATGCCCTTTTTATCACTAGTAATCACTTCATATTTATAGAAAAATTGTAAGATTACGATCATTTTTCATCCACATGGTTTTTATGTCCTATCTTCTGTATCATTCTATCGTGATTCTTTGCATAAGTCTGGTCAAGTCATCTAATCAAACCCTCAACGTTGGACTCCTCTGGAATCTGGCACGTGTTATGGTGTCTTTCAATTATTGTACTGCAAATTCCATTTCAATAAAAAAAAAATTCAAAAATCTACTGCACTGTCTTCCCTTGCCAAATTATTGACTGTCTTTTGTAAAGTTTGATGATAAATGATAACATTTATTGCTGTTGATGACATGTTATTCTTTTGTAAAAAGATTCATCTGAATGTATCATTTATAAAAATTTGCCTTATCTACCCGTTATCTAAGGAGGTTAGTAAACCGAAGAAAATAAATGATAAATTTACTATTTCTGTTGAACTTTAGCATGTCAAAGTTCAACGACTGATTACAATGTCAAGAAAGTGAAAGGTTCATTCTACTACAGTTTACATATTTTGGTAATTTTATAATGAAGTACTTTATTATCCTCCTGTTCTAAATTACAGCCGATGAGCAGATAGATTTGATTTAGCTTGATGAATCTCGTCAAAACAAACGTGTGCCAGAATTACTTTTTTGGACATTTACCATTTTGGACAATGTTTTCTGGGATATTATCCGCCTTTTGTCGAATAAAACTATCGTTTAAAAGCCGTGGTTAAAAATGAGATTAAAAAATCGATTTCAACATGCCTAATTAATTGTCCGACTTTCTTAAATAAAGTGAGTAGGAATGTAGATCCCCGTGCAACCTACGTATTTCCCAAACGAGGTTTCAGAAGGAAAATTTAGGCTTCTGTTTTTAAAAAACGCACACATTAAAATATTAAAATATTGTAGGTATTTTATATCGGGCTGACGAGACAATATTTCGATAAGGTCGCTTTTACTGCACTGCGAAACTCAGTTTGAATACCGCTGGTCTAATATCGCAATTAAGAATCGTCGACCAGCACCGTTCATTTCAATCAAACCGAGTGTTGCAAAATTAACATTCGCGTGCAGATTTCTGCAAATTTGCGCAGAGAGAATTTTCATTTCATGTCTATAAATATAAAACTATCTACAAATTTTATTTTACATTAACGTGCAAATTAAGAACTAACGATCCGCAACAAGCCTGCCATTATACATACACATTGCGCCGCAAGTAATCACAAATAACAATGAAGGAATGTTCATTTCGATAATAACGACAACGACCCCTAAAATATTTCCTTTGTAAAGGCTATATTATAAAATTAAACGACATTCTCACAGAGTGATTCCTTTCATGATTGAAATTGAAAAATAGTAAATTTCAAGTGGTCAGAAAAGAAGAAAGTTGCTCAAGGATTGCACCCGAATGAAAAAGGGATGAAAGTTGGGAGGAGGGAAAACGCTGCTTTTTTTTCAAAATACGCAACGAGGCAACGTCGCATCGAACGAAATCGTGTTGTCCCTCCTTCTTTTCACCCCAAAACAAATGTTAGTTAAGTATTGAGAATGCAAGCTACTCGTTTTAAAAGGAGACCCATTTTTGTCATTAGCTAAGTTTCCGACTAGAAATTTTCCTCAAATGTTAATTACCTACGTAGAGAGACGCTTATAATACACCAATATTTATAAAACAGCCAACGAAACATATTTGATCAGCTTCGAGTTCTTCTCTGGGAATGGGAGAAAAGGTTGTGCGTGGAACCGACGTGGGGATTACGTGTTTTTGAGCTGCTCATTTGAGTTACCGTGCACAGAAACGGGTTAATAAAAACAACTTTCTGTATGCTCTGAAGTGGAAGAAGATATGATCAGACCAAACTCGAAGCTTATGGTTATGCGTCCATCGTGATGTTTATGAATAAAAAGAGGTAAGGTTGGCTGGCAATATAAACCTTACTGAAACTGCTTAATTTACGCCCATCTTCACTTTCGACGTCTATAAAGAAATAAGAAAAACGCTCTTAAAGCACTTTTCGTATTTTGACAACGTCGAGCATGAACATTTTTTGAAACGATAGTACAGGTAGGTCCCATTTACGCATCCAGACCTCTTACGGTAAAATTTTCTTAGGATAGGGTCCTACCAGTAACCGCCTATTAAAACTACGGAAATATTCTGGAAATCTTACCTGAATGATAGCCACGATGAGACCGAAGAGCCCAATAGCACTACCAAAAATTTCGACAATCAGGATTTTTACGAAAAGATTTGGATTAGCAGCATCAGCCAAGGCAGCACCGGAGCCAACGACGCCGACGCAGATGCCGCAAACGAGGTTGGTGAAGCCGACAGTCAAACCGCCACCGAACATGGCATAACCTGATCGCGAGGAACAAAAACCATGAGCACCAAACCAAAAAAAAAGAGAGCGCAATGCCAGAAAACCAAACGGCACGGGTCAACCTACCAGAAAAGTAATTGCGGGCCTTTAACGTGGGGTCGTTCTCGATAACTCCAACGTCGAAATCCTACAATGACGGAAACGGTCGCAGTTTAAACACGAGGGGAAAACGCTGATTGAAACTACTAATTGAATCTATTCTCCGATTACCTCTTCCATATTTGAAATGATAATGGCCATGATAATCCCGTAAATGGCTACAGCTTCGCAGAAAATAATACTGACCAAGTTTTTAGTCTTAATGCGTGGCGTTTTAACACCAGCACCCAAAATGCTGGCTCCGGTAGAGAAGATGCCCCTAAAAGCAAGTTAGTGTCAGCGTAAATTTGGAATGGGAAAACATAAGAGAGCATATCTAAACTGCTACATTACTTACAAGGCAGCTCCGACAACAGACAACGCTATGGATAAGCCGATGCCAACATTGCCCCACATAAACGGACTCGTGTCTTCCAAAAACCTAAATCGCGGTGAAACACGGTATGTAAAAATGTTGATTACAGACTGAGGAATCTCAGAAATATTTAACTTTCAGATAACGCGGGGCCGACTTACCATCCAAAATCAACTCTTTGTCCTTTGCCAGTTAATAAGTAGTATAACGCTAAAACAGAAATGAACATAAGTTAGTAAGGAATTTTCAAAACATACTTTAGACTTGGCAAACATATGCACTGTGTATGGTACTAAAAACGATCAGGTTCTAGTGTTGTGAATATTACGTTGAATGTAAATACTAAATTTGCACTAGTTTAACTTCATATCTCAATCAAAATTCCCAAAGCCACATACGGCATATTCTGTGCAGCTGTTAGATGCAAAAACTGTTATCTAAATCTAGATATTCAAAGTCCGTAGCTTCAGTAAATGTCCTGTAAAAGCATGGATCGTCTCTAGCTGTGTGAAACATATCCTATATACAATTATCTTTATTTCTCAATACTTGAAATTTCTTAGTAGAAATATGCAGCGTTAATGAATTTGAGTATTTAAAACCTAAATATAAAAGGTGAAAATGTATTAAATTCACTTTTAAAAATCGACACATTATACTTTTGCAATACATCTTAAATTAGTATCAATGTATTTCTGCAACAATGCTTGGAGCTGATAATAGAAGGTAGTTATTTGATAACCAGATCTTTCTAGTTTACAAATTATTTCGCAATAACTCAAACAGGTATCCTAGATCGAGTCCAGATAGAAATTAGGCCTAATTAAGCCTTCGGACACGCTATTATTCAATTGTAAAGAGTACGCCTAGGTGTTCGCCGCAATAAAGTACTAGACATTTAGAAGGTTTAATAAACGAAATATTTTTTAAAACAACATGAGTAACACTGATTGCCTTCATACCGGGATTGCATAAATCCGTGCAAAATTCCAAGTGCAACACATTTCGTGTTTCAAAACATATTAAATAAAAATTGAACTTACCGATAATAATAACAGACGCTAACGTTATTGTATAGATGATATATTGGTACCACGCTAAAAGTCCAGCCATTTTTATAAAAGAATTTGGAAATTCAGTGGCCAAAACTAAGCGATTTCGGCAAACGCCTACTTTTGATAACCAAGAGGATACGAAGAGAAAAAAATGAAGAAATATTACAGTGTTGTCAAATTCGAAGTCCAAACATTCGTTAGCTAATTCTTCGTCAAGTTCTAAAAGTCAAAAATCATAATAAGTATAAAATAAATGTATAATTAAGCTAATATGCAGCTGTAAACTTTATAACTCACTTGAGATCTTCTTATAATCCTGATATACTAATATACTGCATATTTTATAAAACTTTTCGATTACATATATTACTGAACTATAGTTTCACAGCATTAAATCAATGCTGCAGCGTAAAGTAACCTCTGTTCCTCCCCTAACCTGCGACTTAAAATGTATCTTCGTTAAATATATAATATTTTCATAAATACCAAGTATTTAAAAAGGAAAAAAATAATATGGATCAAAATAATGAACCTGTTGTGGCTCTTGAACTTTATAGTGGGATAGGTGGATTTCACTACGCGCTTAAAGGTACGCTATTAGGGTTAAGTTTTATCTAGACGAGTGATCAGTGGCTTTTACGCTTTGCATTATTATAAAATTGCACTATTAAATGTAGAAAACGTTGCCTCTAGTAAAAGAAAAGATAATTTGCGTTAAAAAGGCTGTAATTTACAACTTCTAGTAATCGTTTCCCACATTTCATTGAAATTTTAATTGTCACGTGGTTGTCAGTTTTTGGCGGCAAATTTGAATCTACGTTATATAATCTTGAAATCTAAATATAGTTCTATGGAAACTTGATAAGATTAATAAATTTAAGTAATAAAAATTATCAGTTTTAAAGAAGTTTCAAGAGTACACAGTGCCATTCAGCGAAATATATCTAACAGGTCGCAAAAGCAAGGAATGCTTAATTTAGGGGCCTTAAACTTGAGGGACGTCCACTAGGGCCCATAGGCCCGGTCATATTTCTAGGGGTTATTTCTGGGGTTGCTTCTGGGCCCAAAAATTGTAGTTACGACACTAGTGCCTGTTTGCCAATGTGATTTAGTTGAGCGACTGGCTTAATAAATTACTTTATTACTCGAGTACCTCCCCTTCTTCGTATATGAAATTTGTAGTTGCCCAAAATGCAAAATATCGTTTCTTATTTTAAAGACTTCAAAAATGCCACTGTCCGTGCCGCTGTAGATATCAACACAACTGCCAATGAGACGTACGGCTTCAATTTCCCCCATCACAATTTGTTCCAGCGTAACATCCAGGTAATTCACGCTTGCCGTACCATATGTAATTTTTATTGAAAGTTTGACTGAGAACCTCAAATCTGTAATTATGTTTCTAGTCTTTCACGGCACAACAGATTGATGCATTAAACGTAAACATGTTATGGATGAGTCCCCCATGTCAGCCTTTTACCAGGTAATGCACACTTAGTGTAATATAGACTTTCGATCTATCCTCTAAAGTAACATCGATGATATTTTAATCATATTTCAGATTAGGGAAACAGTTGGACTGCAATGACAAACGGACAGATTCGTTTTTACACATCATGGACATCATTCCAAAGTAAAATTGACTTTGGAACGCGGTAATAGTTAGCGAATCGTGGAAATTTGCATTAACCAAAGCTATTTTCGGAACTTCTAGGCTGACGAAAAAGCCGTTGTATATTCTTCTGGAAAACGTAAAAGGTTTTGAAACATCGCAGGCGTGTTCCAACTTCAAGAAAGTTCTCGAAGAGACAAATTACGACTATCAGGCACGTTAAACAACGATTATCAGCACTTATCTTTGAATTCCATGCTGCTTGCACACCATTAATGCCCTTATGTCGATAGGAATTTCTGTTAACGCCTCACCAATTCGGAATCCCAAATTCGAGGTTGCGCTATTATATTGTGGCTAAACTTAAGCCGCATCACCAGTTTTCGTTCCGGACATCCTCGGAGGTAACGTTTGTTTTTGACAGATTCCACCCTTTCCAAATTACGGGAAAAAAGACTTCAACTTGTCTTTTATGATGCAGATAATGTCCGTGCTTCCAGAATGCAAATTAACTACAGCCGCAGCATTTATCGAGCCTTCGGATTCCAGGTGTTGCCTGAAACCGTACTTGGAAGACTTGCCGGAAGAAAGCGTAGCATCGTATCTCCTACCAGATAAACTTTTGCTAAAGTTTGGCAAGATTTTGGACATAGTGCCGAGTGAATCCAACATGTCTTGTTGTTTTACAAAAGGGTTGGCCTTTTTCTTGTTACGGCTTGGAATTACGTCCTACTATTTTGTTTTAATATTAGTGGTTTTTATCAGTTACAGTCATTATGTCGAAGGAACAGGGTCGGTTTTACATGGAAATGAGAGTGTAAAGGTTAGAAATGATATCTAAGTAACAGGTCAAAGATACCTGCAACTGAAACAGCTGATTAAGTCACGTCATTTCCAACATAGGTATCTGATGTGTACGGCGCCATCGAATCTGTAGATGAGAAAGAAAAACTGCAGTTGCTGAAGACCTTGAAACTGCGTTACTTCACACCAAGAGAAGTTGCCAATCTCATGGGATTTCCTCCGCAATTTGGTACGGAAACATTTGCCGTAAACCCTCATTAAAGTCCAATAATGTCAACGATTATATTTAATGTTTTAAACTTACAGATTTTCCGAAGCACTTCACCGCTCGTCAAAAATATCGTTTGCTGGGAAATAGCTTAAACGTGATTGTTGTGCAGAAATTGCTGAAACTCTGTTTCGACAGTTAATTTACTTGGCTTATTTTTTTTAGAAAATTGTACAATATTTATTTTTACAATAATTGTTTTTAATAAAATGTCTGGTTTTATTTACTGTCTATTTTCAACTACTTACATAAAGTGGAACCTTGATTATCCTAATTATCCTAGTTAACGTGGACCGATTATACTAACATTTCTCAATTAGCATAAAATGGTATCTTAGTATTTAATTTGAAAATTGAAATTTAAAATTCAATTAATTTGTGAAAAGGCAATTAAACTATTCTGAGAAACATTCCAAAATGTGAATGTTGGCAAATGAGGTTGTTGGGAACAAGATCTCGATACTTCATGCAATTTAACAAATTTACAGTGCAACTATGCTCAACTTTGGCAATGTCTGTGTTTCCAAAAAACAAAACGAAATCTTGTCTAGATTTAAATCACCCTCTACCTTTGCATCCTGTCGGAGGGTTAAATAAAAATGGGGGAGTGATTAAACAGGTGGATGTCTATAAATAGCTTTTAACTTCCTTTCAATGTTTTTTTTTTTTTTTAAAAACTGCATCACGTGCTCCCTTTGATGTTTGCCTTCACCCTCCCTCTTCTATTCTACTTTATCAATCCTATCAAAATCCCCATTTTCTACAACCAATCAACTGCAAGCATGATTTTTCATAACATGAAACAACTAGTGAAGTCAAGTTTTAAAATTATTATTTCCTTTGGCGAGAAGTGGAAAAGTAAAACTAAAATCTACATAAATGGTGCCTTAAAAAATATTAAGCTCCCATGGATGAATTTTGTGTAATCAAGTAATCTGAAATGCAAGACTCGTATGCCGAAGCTGCTTCTGGATGGCCAGAAACTTTGAAAGACCCGACAAATGGTCCATTTCCCTCGGACGATTTGCACGTGGTCTCTCAGCTGGCCTTCCAGTACAGCTCAACCAAAAACTATGTCGAACTGAACGCTTTCATGGAGCTGCTACAACTCAAGTATGGTAGAACCAGCTCTTGGCAAAACGTTTTTTTGACCGATGAGCAATTCGTACTGGCTCTCATCGACTCCAAGATGCACCAAAAAGAGTTCGGCGAAGTCTACCGGTTGATCGAGGTAAACATGCTTTGGACATTTGGAAATTATTTGCTATTATTATAAAAGTAGAAATCACGAGGACTTTTTATAACAATTACAGGTGATGGGACGCTTCTCCAAAACAGAAAACCTTGTCACAATTTGGAATGAGGCCCATTACAAGGAAGAAGAACACAAAGTCGGGCGACACCTAACACCAGTTATGAAATATCGCATACGAGCAAAGTGAGTGTCGGTCGACAGCAAGTGAAAATTTGAAAATTTGCAGTAACCGTACTCAAGTCGCGACATGTCACTGCGTAAAACTTGCAAGTTCTTTGATTGCCAATTAATGAAGTTTTCTTTCATTTGGCATACTTGAATCCTTAATCGCATTAGATGTTATTCAAAAACAGATTTTTAAGCAAAATATTTTTTAAAAAATGTCTTAATTTCCAAAAATTGAGTAGCCAAATAATTGCAGATTTCCACCTCCACTGAATCTGCACCCACCTGGCCAACGCTTTTCGCTGCGCTTGCCCAGGTCCAGTACGAAAGTTCTACAAAGATGGTCGGCAGATCACATCTCTCAAATGCCCACTTCCGAAAACATAGAAAGCCTAGCCCGGGAAGCCAATCTAACCTACGACCAAGTGAAAAACTGGTTTAGAAGAAGTGTGGCAAAGCACAAGAAACAGCAAGTGGAAAAACAACGTAAGTTTGCAGAATGACATGTGACAATCAACCGTGAACCTCAATAATCAGACTTCTGCATTATTTCCATAGATCGTGCTCGGAATCCTTTGACTAAACTGAACCTCTGCCTTCCTTCGGCTGTTGCCAATTCAGAGAACCAACTACCCCGCAAAAAAGTGACGGAAAGCCCGACAAAATACTTGAACAAAGCTCCGGTGCCTCCTCGTCCTTTGAGTGACACTAAATGCGAAACTATCCAAGTCTCGGATGTTCTTGTATTCCAGAAGGAAGATTTTCTGGGCTATGTTCCTGCATACTGCATACGCAATTCGGGCAACATTCCAAATGATAATCCTATTGTGATGTTCGACGCCCGTTGCGTTCTTAATAAAATGCCCAGCAATCGTAACGTTGCTCTAACACAAACGGATTCGTCGATAAACCAGGTAAAAATCAGATAATTTACAAATTAATAAAATCCGTCTGTAGCTTATATTTTTATATCACTTTTCTCATTTTGAAGATGGACGTTCAAGTAATAACCACGATCCCAAGCGAGGTGAAGACACCTGGCAGCCAGTAACTGGAATATTTGTTAATGAAAGAGATAATTTAATTGTTCCATCAATTTTAATACTTATGTTTTAAAATATTCACATCAACCAATACGCAGCGAATTTCAACATCCTTGTTATCTGCAGGTTTCATAAAAGTTTTCTTTGATTATTTTAAATGTCTTTTTTAAAATTCACCAAAGATTAGTTTGAATTTTTGTCGACACATTTGTGTCATTACGGCGATTACATAATATGTGTCTTCATTATTTAAAAATATTCTACTCTTAGTTAGAACCACATTTAGGTTCGGTCCTAATCACCGATTACTGTTATTCGAGTTTAGTAACCCCCGGCGGTGATGTTGGAAATACAACGCTAAATGCTTACACGACACCAGGGGGTGCTAAACCAGAATAACGCCATTTGCTCATTAATTCATTTGTCAAAGTTACCCTAGTTTTTCATCGTTTTGTTTGCCTAATTGTAAAAAATATTTACAATAAAGTTTGTTTCGTTGAGTCATCTTAATCTGAACAATGCAACCTCAAAATCTGTGAAACAAGTGGAAGATATCACTATGACCTATGGTTACGATCATCTTAACTTCAGTATAACGTAGATCACAAAGAAGACGAAGAAGGAAAACAAAATTAAATAGAAGATATAGCGATTGTGGCCAGCATTCATTAAGCGTTTAACTCTGCCGACAGAAGAGGAAAGGAATCCGCCGGTACGATCAAAATCGTCATCCTAAAAACAAGGACTTATTTATTATCAAGGGATCGTGTAAATGACTACACGTAAGAAAATTGAGTAGCCTGTATTTGGCAAACCACCACCACCACCACCGCATTCTTTGATAGCGTACGAGAACACTTGCGGAAAAACCTACGAAACTAATTTTCACTTACCAGGCCATCGATTAATTTTTTTTGATCCCGTATTTCGTTTCCAATATCAATGGTTAGCTAGAAAACAAACGCAGCGAATGATACACTGACATTTTTAACGACCATCCCTACAAGGCATGTTACGTAAACGTAATCCGTGAAATAACACTGAAACGCGTCCATTTCACCACGAATAAGCGCAAGATTTGCAGAGCAGCAGAAATTTGCGATAAACTATATCTTAATTTTTCTAAGATCAATACGATATATTACTCCAATTAAAAAGCCATCTAAAAGAAATAACTGTTCAATAGGTCTTACATGTTTCAGAGCAGATGTTTTCGTTTTAAGCCCTTCTACCAAATGTTCATTCTCTTCCTCCAATGCATCGCTTCTTCCTGGGCCATAATACCCAAAGGCTGCCGCTAGAAAAAATATTCAGACTTTTGTTAAATATTTGAAGGTCTTAAGATTTAAAATTTCAAAATTTCAATACTTTATCAGTATTTTTAAAGCATTTCTGGAAATTCATGTAGTTTTTAGATAATAGCCACTTCTTAAAATTGTCCTTTCATATTAATTGCTGACAATAAAGGAAGTTGGAGGATATTATGACTAATTTCGTTTGAAATTGTTAGGTATACGTGTCAATGTTGCACATAATCGTGTACATAAATTGGTATATTTTTTGTTAAACTTATACACGGGTTCATAAGCTTCTGCCTACTAAGACTAGGGATAATCCGGCACAAATCCAATGTGGCTTTTGTACACGTTTACAAATAGTTTACAAGTGGGTTTCCATGCTCAATACGTAACGTTCAATAATATTTAGAAAGATATAAATTCAATTCACTATATACGAATAAGCATCCTAAATTCTTGGCATATATTTTAGTGATACATTATCAATAGTATCAGTCAATTATGGCTATCAAGCAATTTTTTGGTTTATCAGTCTTGTAAAAGCCTTGAAACAACTGTAAACCACATGATTTGAAGGTTACAAATCCACATTTCCCAAATGCACGATCAGCTGGTTCAGTAGATTTAAAAATCGATGGCACTGAAGCATTAGGAACGTATTAGATAAAACTAACGCACATGATGGAGCCAAATAAGACCTTTTGAGCTCTGCAGACAGGACCCATCAGGTTCATAGTGCGATGTATAAACATGTAAAACCAATTAAAAACTACTAAATGAACCGAACACCTCAAGTCAACAACAGCCGTTACAGCACATACTAAAAACAACAGAACATTTTTCTTGCTGCAATAGTTGATACACTGCATGTAATATAGTTAGCAATATTCCATAAATATTGTAGGTATCAACAGCTGCTTTGGTAAATTGTCAGCAAAGACAATTTTTTAGCCGTATGCATTGATATCATTAGCAATAAATAGGGCGATTCTACTAAAGCCATTCCGGATGAAAAAACTTGAATGTACTTAGAAGTAAGAGAAAATACGTACGTCCATGAGCTCGTCTCATTCTTTAAATAAAACTTGGAGAAAATATTAATGCTAAATCAACATATTAAACATCTGAAAATTACTAGTTTCGAAATTGACCGAAGTACACGTCAAAAATCGCAGTCACAAATAAGTTCTCTAGTAAAAGCGTCGTTATATATCGTCTGCTGGTAAGGGCAATGTACGGAGTCCTACAGAGCCCCGCTAGCCAAAAATTGGGATAGCAGTATTGATCAAAATATCGATACTTATCGATATAAGTATGCTAAAAATTCCATTTTTTGGAGAATTTATCAAAATAGTTAGTCTTCTGTCATTGTTACTGCTGAATAATGAATGATTTCATTTCTGGAATTTTCCTTAATAATAAAGTGAAGGAAAATTCCATTTAAAACAAATAAAAACAGTTTTTGTCAAAACTATATCAGAGCAAAATACCTCATCTCAAATACATATATTATGTAAATTAATATGTAAAACTTGTTATTTTATTAACTTTTTTGTAATAGCCTTCCTTGTGAACGTCCAGAAATTTAATTTAACAATGATGCCCAAGTCGCTAGTGACGTAGGAACATTCTCGAGCGCACATGCCTGAACTCGGCTAGTGTAGTAGTCTTCGGACAATCTACCCGAGCCGAATGGAACGCATATAACCCAACCAGTGCACATTTATAATTAAAACAAATTTCAAAAAATTTATTTTACATACAATTTACAACATATACGGATCCCATATGCGTCTGCACGTTTTTCGGTTACATTTTGGCCAGATGACCAAGAATGCGAATAACATAACTTCGAATTTGAAACAAACCGGGCAAAACGCTGAGAAGTCCATTAAAACGGTAATAAACTTCCCCGCCACAAAAATCA
Source organism: Ophyiulus pilosus (assembly GCA_033995625.1). Classification (NCBI taxonomy): domain Eukaryota; kingdom Metazoa; phylum Arthropoda; class Diplopoda; order Julida; family Julidae; genus Ophyiulus; species Ophyiulus pilosus. The sequence goes on from JAUJYV010000144.1 coordinate 40,859, forward strand.
GTCACTTTAAAGTTTCCCGTGAAACAAATTATTACAACACAAAGTTTCATCACCATTGAGAGGTTATTTTTAAACGAAGTTAAACGTGATCTTGACAGATAAATTAACGAAAAAGTATATTAGAAAAGAGATGGCGACGTAACTTACCGACATTCGAGTGAACTGAAAAATAGGTTTTAGCGGTGCATTAATGAAAAAAAAAAATATCACCAGTATCAATGCACCCGCGCCCGATAATCATTATAGTTACGTTATTGCACATCGTTCCAACGACGCCTACGGTGCAGGAACAAAGTCCAGGTGAGATTTGACGATAAAATTTTAGGACACGGGGGTAAAGTTATAACGAGGCATGTTCGGAATATGTTTCCGCAAATTAGATCTCCATACCTTTTAAATGTCGATACGCACCCATCTCTTACTGCTGACGGAATTTAAACCAACGATAATACTTGTCTCGCTTTATTCGGTCTCCTGTTGTGGAACTCTTTCTGCAAATTTCTGTAATCGTCTCAAACGTAGTCTTTCTCGTTCTATGGAATCTGGGTCCGCATTATCTTCACCGTTGCCTACAGGAGATTCACCGGATTGCGGAGGCGTGAAGCCGGTCGCACCCCCGTCCGTTGCTTCATCTGTTTAAGACAACAAAAAAGAAATTCAAAACGAGAACTGTTCCGTTTGAGATTAACAAAAATGTCCCGACGTCGGCAGGTAATTCCGGGAGAGACAGGTGTTTAGCGTGAATTTCAAACATAATTTCCGTGTTTTCCCAAGTGAAATAAGAACGAAATATAGTCAGCTATAAAATAACAATTTTGATAAAACCATAAATCATAAATATCTCAATAATATGAAAACATTTTACCTTGAAATAAAAAATTTTGAAAAATACGCCACTAGGGCTTTAAAGAAATGCCGGGTAATATTTAAAGTGCGGGGTTACAAGTTTAAAGACCGCTCATTACCCAATGAACCAAATTTGTCATTATCAAAATAAGTGAACAGCTTACCAGGAACAGAAACAGGTGTCGCCGCTACTTGGGTTGGGGAACTCGTGCTCGCATTCGGTTGAGCCTGATCAGAGGTAGACGCTATCCCGGTGACATTTACACTCGCTCTACAAATGATCAACAAGAGAACGGTTAATTAATATTCGGTAGCGAACGATACTTGGTTCACGCCTCTTGGCTGCTTTTACCTTAAATGAGTCACCAATTGGCTGTACTGCTGCATCTGCAGGACAGCTGCATCTAAAAGAGTTTGGATATTTCTTAAACATTGGATTCGCGCTTCTACGTGTTCTCGTTCTTCGCCTTCCATTCTCCTTAATTCTTCGGTGGTCAGTCCAGAAAAGTCTTGCGTTGGCACAGGCGGTGGTACTGAAAAAGGGGCATGGAAACAAACTATATATTGCATTTTTCTTCGGAAAATTGATGCGGAACATTATAAAAGAACACCATCCGCAATAAGTAATAATAAAAAAAAACGTATAACTCACCGAATGGAGGGAAGAGAAATGGTGGTGGGAACATCGGTGGCAGCATACTTCCAAAAGGCGCAAACGACGCTCCAGTTTCACTGCCAGCACTCTCAGAACCTATATTTGGCTGAGCATTAGCTGGCTGACCAGGTGACGCCTGCAATTGAGGACCATTTTGCGCCGGGGCAGCGGGAAAGTTCGGTGGCATCCACATCGGAAACTGGCCTGGAAATCCGTTGGGGAACAAACCAGGCATTTGTGGCGGCACCGCATGAGCGTTCTGTGGCTGAGCTTGAGCTGCGGCGGCGGCTGCTGCGGCGGCGGCAGCAGCTACACCACCAGCCGGACGCACATGCCCCGTGGGTAAGCGCAACACGTCCATTCGACACGTGGGGCACGTCTGCTGCCTCTGAAACCACGATCGCAAGCAACTTGTGTGGAAAATGTGATTGCACGGCAGTTTCTTGCTCGCAGTCACCATTTCTTCGCGGCAAATAATGCAGACATTGTCCAGAGTTTCCAGTTCTTCGGCAGTCGCATCCGGATACAAGGTGTTCATGTTATGAATGGCACGTCTGGACATTATCACGTCGTTAAATGCCTTTTTAAAAGTCCTAGCCAGGAAAAAAGATTGCGGAGATTAATGCATTTTCAAACGAAATTCGAAAGAATAAAGATTACCGGAAACGGTGCATTTTACCTCATTGTGAGATACATTGGACGTATTGCGAATAATGGGAACGTGTGGATTTTAATCATTATAAATACGAATAAAATGTACAAGACCATTTTCACGAGACCTAAAAATAAAAATTAACGTTACGTGCCGCCATCTCGACCGCTAAAAGTCAACGACATTAATAAAATGGTTCAAACTGGTTCTTACCAACGGCGAGTTCGGTATACAGAAGGAAAACTGCTTTATTTTCCCAAGGGTTTTCGCTATGCAAGTCCACGGTATGTAGGATGTATTTAATGAAAATGTTTACTACGACAGTAAGCAAAATGGCATACTGAAAACAACCCAATAAATAATTAATTGCACCGTCTTACATAATCACATTAGAATGTTAGAAATTTGAGATCGCCCTCATACAAATAATCCCTTACCTCAAATCCAAAAACTAGCTGAACCGATGCCCCTTTCATTACCATACTATAATAAGCCAATTGTACAAAATAGCCATCTAATGCACCCAAAATGAGCAATAAGGCTAAATAAAAATTGATGAAAAGGCAAAATTAGTAGACGATAAAGTGCTAAATCAACAGACAGATAAATAAACATTAATACATACAAATGACTCGTATGTGGAACAGTAGCGTTATAACGGGACTGCGTTCCATCTGTACGTTCAAACAAACAAATATGAATGTATGATTGTAAATATGATTGTAGCCTCAATTAAAAAGGAAGGTCCGTGCACATTCACTTACATAATCCACTCTGTCGTCCCCTAGCCAGTGAAAGCATTTGAGTAGCAGAAGTAACGTAAAAAGTGCTACGAATTTTGGACTGAAATCGTCTCGAAATATAGTGAATGCCAAGCAGGTTTCGGTGACGACGTACCAAGAACGGTCAATCAAATGCTATAATACGAGAAGTTAACCAAGTTTAAGGCCACTTACAATCATCCTACACAATTACAAAAATTATTCGAAACTTACTTCTAGTTCAGCAGCTCTCAACTGCCCAAAGAAAACCTTCCGCATTAATTCTCCAGTTAACAAGACGATGACTAAAGCTTGCAAGTACATCACCTTATGTATAAAAAGAATTATAGATCTTGATCAAAATTTTGACCCAAACAGACGAAAAACTTAGCATTTTTTAAAAATATTTTAACGGATCTTTCAATGAAGCCGGTATTCGATTGAAATCCAACTCAATACAACAGTAAATATTCTGCCTGATGCAGTTTTGGACAGTTTATTGCATTGGTACGACATCTTAAAAGTTTTTTTAAAAATTGGCTGCAATGTAGAGTATTTTACAAATTACTTTATTGTACAGCACCATATGTATTTTTCCTCTCCCCTTACCACCATCAACAAATATTTGAGTATCGCCTATAAACTATTTCCATTCACACATCTAAATATTTTGGATGCAACTTAAAACTTAGTTGCATCAACTTAATTAGTATAAAATAATTTAATCACAAGGGTAAGGTAAAAATACAGTTTGATTGTGCAGGCAGTGGCCATAGCCAGCATTGGTCGAATGATATTTATAACTGTAATATTGTTGTGAAATTCCAATGATTTATAAATCACAAAGCAGTAAGTCCGACTTCCTATACACTGGACTTTACAGTAAATTGAAAAATATGTCAGCTGTACGTATAACTATAGGCTACATATCACACGAAACCGACTAGCTATTCAAAATGCGACATACAAACAAGGCCCTCAATGTCGAATTGTTTCTTACATGACTGAAATAATTATTGAGTACATGGTATTTGGTTTATAATCAAATTAGTAAACATTTCACCACTTATAAAATCAACTTACAGCCATACTGGGATTCGATTTGGTGATGTACACTACCGAGGGATAAAACTGTTTTTTCTGATAATACGCATTGCCAATGACCGTGGCCGACAGCGCTAGGCTGCCCAGAGTTAAAACTGCAGATTTCATTTTAACTAAAGCAACTGGAAATAATTAAACTTAAACTGATTCTGGATTCCTCTTCTTCACTCTGACATTCTCGATTTCACGATCGTAGATCTCAGGTTTGGTGATGTTGCGTTCGCTGATTGGTCGAAGGTCGGAAGTAGGGAATTTCCCATTTTGAAAGTTTGGGGATTAGGGGTTGTCAACAGCGACCTGTTTCCGTGTTGGGACTTGAAATTTTAAAGGAAGATCGAAAATGAATTTGCGTTTGTTCAGCAGGCTTAAATTGTGTAACGGTGTGGATTATTTCTCCTTATTAACGTTAAAATTGGAGGTAGTTCCCGGCGCTGTTCTGGACCCTTTCAACCTGGTCAATTTGGGGCATGATGACCTAATGGACGTGACCTTAATGATGAGTTTGACCAATGGCACGGAGGCTTGGAGCACCAGTTTGTCACTTGACTTTTTCCAAAAAAGTGCCGCTCAAATTGAAATGTCTATCGGAAACTATATGGACTTAACTATAAAAGCTCTAACAAATGCGATAGATGGCAAATACAGCTATGAGGTATCTAACTATGTGGTGTCAAACAATTAGCATTTGTCGTAGTATTTATGGCATTTATTGTAGTATATATGGCATTTACTTGGTGTGTATATACTCCCAGTAGACAAAAAATTGCAGTTACATATTCAGAAAAACTCCAGTTTTTCTGCCCCTTGAAACTACACTTTTACAGTATTATTAATTACTGCACTTTTATTTGCAGTTTTAAATTCTGCCATTAATTGCACTTTACTGCAAAAATACTGCAATTAATTTGAAATAAAGTATAGAGAGTGTTTCCCAGGTTTCTACTGATAAGATAGTATTTTGTGTTTATTCTGTCATAATATCTGTAAAATATGACCAAAACTACTTTTAAGAAGTTTTAACTTACCCATGTGACGTCGTTTCAATACATAACTTTCTGCATTTTCAGATTGCCGAACGGGACAAAAACACGGCACGGTTTTCCTGGAAGGAAAAGATGACCAATGACGAAATTACAATTAAGCTGGGTTCGTGTGTTCTACGGGCCGAAGACATCACAAAAGCCACTTGTTTGATGTTATCGTTTAGCAACGAAAGGGTTTCCGAATTAGAAAAGCAAACGAAGACATCGGAAGCAGAGATAGAACGCTTAAAAAACGATCGCGAACGGGCAGTCAAAAGCCTGGAGAAGTTTGTCGGAGAAAAAGAGGCCCTGGAGAAAGATTTGTATTCAAAATTTGTGGTCGTTTTAAACGAGAAAAAGCAAAAAATAAGAGAATTACAAGAATATCTTCGAGAAGATGAAGACATGGAAACTACAAAAGCACCAGCCACGCAAGTCGCGTCCGACAAACCCAAAAGACCAGCTACAAAAAAATGGAAAAAGGTAAAGGTGGTTCCGGGAACTTCTGTGGGCACATCCGAATTCGATTCGGGAAGCGAAACCGACGTGGAAGCATCACCAAAAACATCAAAGAAAACTCTGAAAAATCCTCCTGAAGATGACCTGTTGTTGGATAACTCTCAAAATGACTCGTTTTCATTTAAACCGAGAAAGAAAACAAAAAAATAGTAAATGAAATTATGTAGCAAAAACGTGTTATCCCTCGTAATTTATTTAATTCAATTTTATACTGGGAATAATCTAAAAAACGTGCAATTTTTCACAAAACACTTGTAATTTCCGTTTTTACTACATGCACCGGGAAAAAAATATCACAATGCAACTTAATTATGTCATATTGCCTGTGTAAATATTTATTGTGAAAAAAAACCATTAAATAGTTATAACGTTTCTATATATCTCGGGGAAACCATGATTACAATATATGTATATATTATAGCCAATCTTGAATTTCTTTCCTAATATCGACCATGATATGGAACTTTATAATTTCGACAACTTTTGCTATTATCTTTCACTCGATTCATTTCCTGCCAGTTCGCGGGCGTAAACCGCTCACCCATTCACACGCAACCATTTACCCAAATGTAAAAAAAAATACAGAAACAACAAAGTCCTTGACATGTTAAATCACTGAAAACCGGGTTTTACAAATTCGAGGGTTTCCGATATGCCCGTTTGATTAAAATATCTGGATATTAACCCCGTCTTCCCAATTGAGCGTCAAATGCCGGTCAACGTATGACCGGCTTTAGAACAAGGCACTGAAATCTCGATGAAAGTGATCGGGATTTTGACCGTAATCACCGAATGGTCGTTCGCATTATTCCATTTTTTAAATAAAAAATCCCTAATTCAAACAAATGTAAAAATAGTATAAGGAATGTAACATTGTGCTGGCAGCTTTCTAAGTAGAAAAAAAAAAAGAGTAATTAAGAAAAACCGTCCGGTTTTTTTAAAAGTTAGCATTAAGCCCGATTGCAACTACGTGCAAAATACGTGGTTAAAGTGGGACAAAGCTGGAATGTTTGTTATTGCCATTATGCCACAGCAAACGCTAAATACGAGTAGAAGCGGCAGTTCGCCGGCTTACCGTGGAATGTTATAATACTTGAGATCAGCCGCAGTGAGACCCGCAAGCGCATATACAATTTCATATTAAAGGCTACGGGGTATACGATATAAGGACAGAGTATTTAACCGGTGCTTATTTTCAAAATTAATTGGCAATTTGGAATGGCAAAGCATGTTCGAGCAGGGCAAAAGAGTTTACTTCAAGTGCAATATCTCCCGCTCTTGCTTGTGCCAAATCAACCAAAAAATGGAAAGGAATGGAGGCTCGAGGAAAAACTCAAAAAGTGGAATGTGGTCAAAAACAATTTAAAACCTGGATGGAATCTGCACTTCTTATTTCCTGTCGGCATTTTTGTTCGACTTTATGTTTTTGCATTTAGGAATGTGCCGTTCCGCTGCACCTTCGCTGAACTTCCGATTGCAAAATGGACATTGGATGTAGTCCGACGTGTCCATCGGGGGTGGCGGTGGTAGGTCCGACAGTTTCCCGCCTGCCGCCACGTGCTTTTGGGCTGCTTTCGCTTGACGGATTGTTTCGATGAAATTGTTTCGCTTCTGCCGCCAGTCTGGTTTCTTTGCCTTTAGTGAATGAAACAAGGACAGGATTGAGAAATAAATATATTTAGATCAAAACTCTTTTGCATCGAGCGTGGGTCTCTGGATTACCATTTTGCTACGTAAAAGATATTGGAATGCTCACCGAGGTTTCCTTTACTGGATGTCGGCTGCTGTTTTTCCCCGATTTCCTCACAAACTCCTCGATGTCTGTGCCTTTTATTCGCATCTTGGTCGGATCAAAAACCTTCCTCTTTTTCGTGTTGGATTTTTCGCAGATGGTTTCGTGTTTCTCGATTCGATCGGGTGCAAACCGACGTCCGCAAATGCTGCATTCGACGAGGTTGGGATCCGCAGCAGACGAACGACGGACTTGACTCGTAACCTAAAAAAAGCAAACGTTTAGTCACCGAGGCAAGGATCTCGACAAAAACCATCGATGAGTATTTGTTGCAAGTCTAGGGTACCTGTTTCTTGGCTTGGCCCGGCGGTGTGTTTGGTTTCGTCGGAGGTTTATAGTTGATGGCCGGTACAAGCGGCTTCTTGCCCTTTGGGCTTGCCATGGCGGGGCGGGACACATGGTCTGTTTCATCGCTAACCGAAGATGTTTGCCTCGATGCCTGCTTGGGCAGAGGTGGCGTGTTGTTGACGGGACGCGGTGGTGGTTTACGGACTGTGTTTGCTGGTTTGCTCACCGGTGGTTTGACCTAAAGGAAACAAAGCAACAAAAATTACTAAATGGAGCTACAGGATTTTTGACGTGAGACGACTTTATATGAATCAATTGCTCGTAAAAAAAATAAACAACACACGTTTTGCACTGTTGCAGATTGTTTAACAGAATGCACTGGTTGTCTAGTGCATGTAATTTAAATGCACTTTTTGGTTGTTAAATGTTATTATGCTGTTTACAAGACTATAAAATGCAATACTGTATTTTCGCAGTAAAAATACACGTATTGGGCGGTTTCGAATTAGGTCAATATATGGTATTTTCATAAACGATTAATAAGGAGTGAAAAAAAAAAAGCTTTGCCAAATTTCTACACCTCATAAAACTAATTAATAAAACATTTAATGTTAGCGTGAAAGCTGCCTTTCTAATATCGTTCGAACGGTGCAATGTGTTGACAGGAAACTCCTTTCCCGCACGTCATTTCTTGGCGAGTTGGTCGCACGTAATGTCAATGTCAAACCAAATCAATAAAGGCAAAGAAATGCTTAAATAATGCACGAAATGAGCTTCTCGGCTAGTTTCACACAAACGGGGGGGGGGATGTCCTTTGAGGCTGTGCTAGTAACAGTCAGTCGTCATACCTTCGTATCGATTGTTTAAACTAACCGCACAGCCTTTAAAATAAATTAGACAAATGGGGCATGTTACCGCCTCGTCAAAACTAATTCAACAAAACCTAAATGTGATAACGCCACGTTTAATAGTTTTTTTGGCAATTTCCCTCCCACCAAATCTCCAAGGCTGTTATGCTTCAGTCCCACTTCGAATGGAGCCCACTGTAATTTTGGGGGAGGAAAAAAAACCAAAATTTTCTACAAACACATTTTTTAAAAGAAATTCGTCGCCGCAATGCAAATGTCACTGAAAGTATCATCAAGTATCAGATACCGCATCCGCAAATTTCATTTTATAACTTAATAAGCAAGGTAATTTCTGATTCTTGCCCAAAATTCTCTTCTGGAAAATCCTCTTTGGCAACAGTGAAGACCTACATATACTTACGGCAGTAGGTTTAGGTCTACAAGAAGTTGGACCAATGGACAATCCCTTCAACTTGATGGCGGTTTGCAAATGAGGCATGACAGCAGGTGCAAATGAAGCATCGATAAGGGCAACAGCTAAACTGCGGCTCGAAAGCTTCTATCAAATGCTTTCGATAGTTTAGGTACAACCCGAGGGAGGCCATCAAGGGCCAAAGAGGATGCACCAGTACCATATACTGCATTTCAGTTCTTGTTTACCTGCGGCGGGTGAGTCGCGTGCCAAAAACAATAACCCATATGGAAAAAAAAAATGATAAAACAAAAAAACAGGGCGGCATGCATCTGCTCCTTGTTCATCATTGCGTGCCCACCAAGGACATGCGCTTATCCGGCCATAGCATTTTCAGAATTGTCAATACAGTGCCATGTTTGGTCATCGCAAAAACGGTGCAAAAAATAGCGTGGGCTGTTTGCACTACAGAGTTGCTGGGTGGACAGCTGAGTCAGTAAATAGGCAAATGCCCATATATATTGGAAATCAGTGCGGGGCGATGATGGCAAAATACGTCTTCGTTCATGAATTAATTAATTGTTCGGCTTTGGCCCAAGTCTGAATCTACACCACGGTCATAAGTGGGACAAAAAAGGAGTGGCAGTGACACTGATATTACCTAAATCCCAGCAATGTGGGCTGAAAACCCTTTCCAAATAATAGCCAGCACATGCTGTTATGCAGTATTAGTTTTGAGCCAACACCTTTGGGAAACATCAGGCAAACTGATCTAGGTCAAACTGTTTTTAACATGGCATTGCTACGAGTCCAGATCTGTTTATTCTAAAAAATAAAAATAAACTTCTCATTTGCATATGTGAGTGAAAAATTAAGGTCAGTTGGTCACATTTGTTTTTATTAGAGGATTTTGTACTAATCTCTAAATCCTCAGCTGCTAGTTGAATTTGGAATAAAAATAAACTAAATTACGTCAACACTCATGATATCTGTACGATAAGCCCAGAAACTACTGTACAAACCTGCTATCAACACGACTGATATAGCCCTTGATGTCTTATTATGTAATAATGACTCAACACATTTTTTTCTATTTCCAAAATCAAACAACTTTAAAATTCGTTCCCATCCTGCTCTTGGCCTGCTTTATTTTTCTTTTCGTTAATGAAAAAAAAAAAGTATCATGCAATATTTAAAGAAGAATGTCTATTTAAAAACTACTTGTTCGGTGCCTATCAATCAGACAAAATAACATTCGATGACAGCAGTTACTAATCTTTGGTTGGTTGGGTACGTTTGTCAGCTCCATATCTTGAAATTATGTTTCTTATTTTATCATTTGCTGACAAGTGTAAATTTGCAAACACTTTTCCTGGTATCAATGATATGGTGGTTCAAAGTAAATGGCAGAAAAGTAAATGTACAATCATTTTAAATTCCCGACCAAAAGTATTAGACCATCAGCTCTTGAAATTGCAGTCAAAATTCCATAAATCCCCAACATTTTAGGAATTTTACTTATTAAATCCTTACATCGGTATGATTCAACGTGTAAGAAACCAACATAAAGCCTATGGTACAGTCGAACCCGCGTAATTGCATACCGGTTAATTGCACATATTCTCCATGCTCTGAACTTTTGCCCTATGTTTTGTACATGATGTGAACCCAGATAAATGCACATATTTTACTAGCCCCATGTGTAACTTTTGTATGGAATTGTGACCGGATAATTGCATAAACCGGTTAATTGCAAATTATCGGCGGGTTCGACTGTACTTAAAATAGTGATTTTCAATAGTCCTTGCCCTTGCAACATGGAACTACAATAAACCCTCGCTATACCACAAATTCGGATATAAAAAAAGGGAAGCATGGAGATTCGCCTAAATACCGCCCAAAACCCAGGTCCTCTGTAATTCAGGGATAATTGCAGCTTTTTGTCATTGCAAATTCAAAAATAATGTCAAATCTAATTTTTTTTAAATATTTCATGAATAACAAGTGTCAAGGCCTCGGTTCACCAGGACGATAATTAGCCTAGACATGCTAATTACACACTGAAAATCAATCGGCTTAAACGAAAAAATGATGGAAGACTTAATTAGTGGTCGTTAATAGCAGGTTCGTAATCGATATTTGTCTGCGTGCATTTTTTTGTCCAACGACCGCTTCATCGTTCCGCCGAAGAAGCTAACAATTTCTGGAAAGAACTCCAGACACTTGCATTACGGCAACAACAAGTTATAAGCCTCACGTACTATTGCTAATGCGAAAGGAAAATACAATATGTGATGAACACGTGTTAATCTTACCTGTGGCCTGCGCGTGCCGGTTGGAAAGGCGTCGTTGAATTCGTTTTCCTTGCTGCTGGTGGCCGCGAGGATCTGCGAGTTGGACCTTCTCATTCCGCCAACGTTCCCATTGGCGGCATTCTTATTTGAATGTCGGTCTAGCGATGGAGCTCGGTGCGTGGGCCTTGCATTCGGGACCGTGAGCTTGCGCTGCACGGGCGGCTTGGCCTTTGGCTGCGTGCCGTACTTGCCGTTGGGGCTGTTGCCCTGGTTGCTCCCGAAACTGTTTCCTGAATCGTACCCGCTGCTGTTCCCGGAATTGTCCCTGTCCAGGGGAGACAGCGGGTACGACTTGTCCCATCCCACCGGACTGCCGTGCTTGGGCTTGGGGGCGTTTCGGGCGTACGTGCCGGCATTAAAGCTGCCGTTGAAGCTCTGCTGCAGGCTGCTGTGCCCGGAGTTGTTGAGCAAGTTGTTTCCAGGGGAGCTGCCGGTCGTCTGCATAGCCCGCCTCTGTGCGAAGAACTGCCTGACGGTGCCTCCGTTGGCCCGGCCTGCCCCGTTGTTGTTGTCCGGGTAAAGCTGGAGCATCTTCTTCTCCTTTTCTTGCAGGAGCTTGTTTTGAAAGTTGGCCTGCATCAATTGCAAACGGGAAATTGGCATTGTGGGTCTGGAATTGGGTGCGGTGTTGTTTGCCAGCGACAGGGGCGGTTCCATTGTGAAATTTCAAACGGCAGAAAGCGCAAGCAAGTGCAGCACACGTTGTTCACACAAACTTAAACATTCAAACGGTGAGCTGGCAAAACCTGACGCTTTACGCGAGTGTCCAGTGCAAATTTACACACTAAAACGTGCCCAGAAAAAAAAAATAATATGTAAATAAATAATAAGAAGAAAATTACAAAACCGAGAATCAAACTCTTTTTCAAGCATGCTTGAAGAAAACCATTTGTGATGCGACGCCAACTACAAATTTGGCAAAATTTAAATTTAAGCATCACAATGCAGAACAAACTACACATTAAACAATGGATCGTTAAATAAACATGTTCGTACAGTTGTCCAAAAGTTCAAAAGCTTAGAGAAATCAGAATTCCAATCCACTGTTTAATGGGACGAGGCGTAGTAATTACTCCTCGGATTTAGTCATAATGAAGATTTTATGAAAGTGACATTGTGCACATACTTGCTACTAGATTGCAAAATGCGTAATAAAAGGATCTAACAGAAGCATAACCATTTTAACTAGTTTAGCTTAATTAAAAACCTCCATATGAAAGAAGAAATTGCCAAAGAAAACTCCCCCCAAAAAAATAAGTTATTTGAAATAAGGTGGAAATAAAAGCTTTGAAAATCTGGTTATAAATAATTGTTAATGCTAAAATTACCACCATAATAACAATTGAGGTTAGCACGTAAAAAAATCGGATCCACATACTTGCACTTTATAGCCAAAATATCAACAGCACATTAAAAGTGCAAACATTTGATCTAAATAGTTTTAATTTGAGACGATTTTTCTATAGAGCATATAGTTCGATGCTACTTTATATTAAACCACGCCTTGACATTAATTATTAGTTAAAAAAACATACTATGCAATTGTTTTCTAAAGCAGTCTTTTGCAATAAGATTGAGATTTTACCGTAAAATGGACAAATGCAAAGTTAATTTTCTAGGATTATACTAGAGGTCATTGATATCTATTCTTGCTTTTTTCCACTATGAAAGTGTAGGAGTTGCCAATTCAAGTTGCCTTGTCAAACACGAAAAAAAAAATGTTGAAAAAACTGGCTCTAGAAACTCATGGGCTGCAAAAGTGGTGACGATTTAATTAAGATGGTGCAAGTGATATGTTCATTAACGCGCTACAGGTTGATAAGCACGAGAGGTGATGACCGTTAACTGTTCGGAAGGCATTTTTTATGCCTTAATCCGGAAATTGATGACCTTCATCAGAGTTCATGGCGGTCAAGAAACAGTCAAATATAGCATCGTTAAAATTTACAGCAAAATTGAGATCTAAATCTGAAAAACAAAGCTAATACGGCTGTAAATAAGACATGAGAATCTTGTTGAACTTTCCAGATCTACACAAGGCAAAGCACACATGCACTTAAAAAACAAGAGAACTTATGAAATACTTTGAAAGTATTTAAATAAGTATCAAATTCCCTACAAACGCCAGCTTTCAAACTATCCAATGCATCAAAGCAATACAAAAGTACTTACTAATTCAAAATATGCTTTAGCAAAAAGCATTTCACATTGGCTCATAGCTTCGGAAAAATACCCAAATGACCGAATTGGAAAAATGTGAAGTCGGACAGACTGTAGAGCCCGCGTATTTAGGTTGCATTTCTATGGGTGATTGGGTTAACTGCGACCTTCAGTTGTGAAATTCCACTATTTGTGCCACTAACTTAGTTTGCCATCTTACGATGCCGGGCAATGTTCGTAGAAATGCTGCTCGTGAGTTGGAGAGAAAATCGTTACATTTGTTAACTGTCGTCATTCCATACTTTTCCAATAGTCGATGAGAACAATTCACCTGCAATAATTCCATGTGATGGGCCCTCCTCCTGTGCAAACCCACGAATTATAACATTAACCATTCTCGAGTCATTATGACATCAAGTTATGGCAACAACATTACGTGCTCATAGTCATATAGATGTGACGAACCAACGCTTGAGCACGACGGATATATCAGAATATGTCTATAAACCCGGCATTTAATGCAAAATCAATTTCAGGAGCAAATAAATTTGAGTGATGTGCGTATCAAACTCTTATTTGTGTATTTTGCATAAAAAGGTTTTTTATTTCCAATTACGAATAAGCTGAACTTATAAGAAAGTGCATCCTCCATCGTTTTGAACTATTTACAGAAAATTTAAAGAATTTTATTATGATTAAACTCCCAAGGATTTTTATCTTAGAAAATGTGAATTTTCTTTGCTCACTTATGAGAACTAAACGCATGATATCACAATAAATTAACAGAATTTTGTTTGTTATTTTAACTGCCAGGTAGAAAAATTGAAGCACTTCCTGCTTGTAGTGCTTACTATAATCACTTTCAATGTGTGCATGCTAGAAAAATCTCAGTTTCTAAAACCATTTCACACCTGTTAATTTTGCCAACCAGTAATTATTAATAAACAATGGATTTTGGGTTTCACAGGTAATACAGACAAAGGATATTATTTCAAACTTTTCTATTAAATCCAGTCATAAACTATCTGAATCATGCACCAACTAAAAATGATTCAAAGAATAATTAACAGCCTGAAACTGAGAATTTTTACGTTTTCTTGCAATGCCAATAATATTATCGGACATTTTACATTAAATTATGTGCAACTAGCTAAGTTAAGGAATAGAAAAATTTCAAATTGCTGCAATTTAAAAACAGCGTTAAGTTATGCTTACTTGCCAGCAGGTTTGTAAGTTGACCCGCAAAGTCTTCCACTTTAAGACTAGACTAAAGTTTATTACACAACTTTGAATATTCCTTTGAAAAGCTTTTGAAAAGTGGGTCCTTTGGAGGAATATAAACTTCGCAATAATAAAATTCAAGCAGAATTGGTATACTGCAATTAACAAATTCCCAGCATGTTTTTAAAACGAATTTCCCTGGCAATCCTGACAATTGGTATTAAAAAAATATGACGATATGTCAAACAACTTTTTGCATTTTTACATTAATTGCTAAACGAAATTGTTGCCAAACAGATTTTTCAATGTGTAACAAATGGATTTGCAGCTGCTACTTTTTGCCCTGACAATCCCAGGGGGGAACCCTTTTGTACTTTGATGTCAATGGCTTTCGATAGATTATGATCACTAGAACAGGTCCAGTTAAATATTCTAGCATTTAAAGCTGGTTTTCATCAGCCCTTAAAAAAGAGCCATTAATGACTAATATATATCTGACCTCACACGCGTGCATATAAGAAATTTGCTTTCGAAAGCACATCAAATTATCTCCTTGGCATATAAAAATACATCCCATTGTAGTTGACCCTATTTACATATTCGGAAAATTTATAACCCAAAATATAATTTCGTTAGACGATTAAAAAAACTGGATACCTTCAGGTATATAATCACGGTATAATTCAAAAGGGAACAACGCTACTGTCAAACCCAGAATGTGGAAAACTCCAACAAGATTCTCATTAATCCTCGTTACGTAACCCATGACTTCAAGTATATTTTTTGAGCTTACCTTCACAGACTTTTGTTGACAAACTTATAGAATAGATTCGACTAGGCTTCGGAAAGGGGTAAAAAGCACTAAGCGGAACGACCGGTGTCTGATAGGCTGCTATGAGGCTAAACCAAATTGTATAATTCCCTTTTATGGAAGCTAGGCTTATTAGTCATCTTTTTGAATCGGGTCTGTTAAACCGGATGACAATTTCAATTAACACCTCCGCAAAATAGCAATTTTTTTCACAATGTAGACCTAGTTTTACGCTTTAATGGGGGTTTAAAGCCACATTTACAAGAACATGCAGACATAGCTAGTGTTTCGAACGAGCGCTTGTCAAAAAATCTAGGAAAAAATGTACTGACCCGACTGCCTGTACCTTCTTCTGCTTCTATTTACGCTTTAGTTCCAATTTACGTAACAGGATCTTTGTGTATTCCTACAATTAGATGGCATCACTGCATTTCCTGCCCACTTCCAAAGAAAACTTGAAAGCAATTCCTAAACAGAAACAAGCGAAACAATAAAAAGCCACCTAACAACGAGTAAACAAATGGCAGAGGGCGCTGCGGGTCGTTTAGTCATCACGAGGGTAATTCGAAAAGGTCCTGGAATTTGTATAGATCTATCAGAATGTAGGATGAGAAAACAAATTTAAAATATGAATGTTCAGTTTCTACCCAAGGAAATACAGAGCAAGATTCGTTCTGGGATCAACATAAACACGTTGGTGGACTGTGTAGAAGCTTTGGTACAAAATGCAATCGATTCCGATGCAAATTGCATTGCAGTGCGTATTGATTTGCCGTTTTATAAGATCCAAGTGATCGACAACGGTTTAGGGATTGCTAAACGTGATTTTGAACTCGTTGGTGAACGGTAAGAATTAATCAAAAAACCCAAAACTGTTTGAAATTTCCATCATCAAGAGTTTGTGTCAGAGTAGAATCAGAAATGTATAAGGACAGGGTCGACCCGTTTCAGTGTTTCGTTTGATGTGCACTAGGAGGCGTTTATGCATGGGCACAGAAATTTGAAATTAAGCGGGAAGGTATAAACTTCACAATGATGTTAAAATGTAAATTAGAGATTTCTGAGATTAGATCATAGTGGGCATTTAAAACTATTGAGTACCTTATAAATCTGCGTTTTTCAGCCGATGTGCCATGGTACATGGGCCGGTGTATCGCAGAACTTATTTTCGAAAATGTACCTTCAATGTACTAATTGCGAACAGAAAACATTAGAAATGTTCATCATAAGGCAGTTTATTTTAGTAAACAGCTATATTTATTTCATTTGGAATACGAGAAAAAAATCTTACCTTAAAAAACGTATAGTGTGCCCAAACAATAAATTGGGTCCTTGTGGAGTGTGCCACGATAATTATAGTTCTATTTTGTGTGCCGTCACTGCCGTGAGTTGTAAAAGGTTGAAAAATACTGCTCTGGATCCTTAGAAATTTCTCAAAACCCTCAAGATGTCTTGCTTATGTGTGGGTCATGTCTATCTGTTATCAGAAATAGGCACGGAGTCCCGTCAACTATACCCTCCATAAGTTGGATAACAAATATTTGGAGACCAGTTGCTATGTTTTGGAATGCCCTATCACAGAAATTTAAAGTGCAGTGAATTCAGCTAAAGAAACTCCAGATCCGTTATTATAGTCGATCCTTTCGATCGTTTAGGTATGCAACCAGCAAATGCCATTGTCTCGGGGATCTCGGAAACTCGAAATATTATGGCTACAGAGGGGAGGCCCTTGCAAGCCTCTGCGAAATATCCCAAGAGGTGACAATCGTGTCTCGAACGGAGCTGGAGGACAAGACCTACGCGAAGACATTCCGTGGGGCCCGAAGGCGGATCGACGGTGCCATGAGACGCCCCAGCTGCGGCACCACCGTCACGATCTCCGGATTCCTGTACAACCTTCCCGTACGGCAGGCGGCCATCGGTGGGGCAATGGAGTTGGAGCGGGTCCGGAGGAGTTTGGAAAGCTTAGCGATCAGCAATCCGGCAGTATCGCTCTCTCTGAGGGACGATTCAAGCGACGCGTGGTGCTTTCGGGTGCCAAAGACAGATTCGGTGGTAACCACATTTTCCCACATTTTCGGCAGCACGTGGGCGAGTACGCTGAAACCGGTTTCTGGCAGCTCGCCGCCGTTTGTCATCAGCGGGTTCTTTTCTCTTAAAGGCCACCGTAACAAAAACCTCCAGTTTCTGTATGTTCACAGGCGGCGGATCTTAAGCCACCGTCTGGGCGAGGTCGTCAACCAGCTCTACGGATCGCTTGCGGGAGGCAACGCCTGCGGCACATTCTCTTCTCCCCACCGAGGTTCCGAAGCGAGCGAAAAATATCCAGTGTTTGTGTTGAAAATCGAATGTCCCGTAGAGTTTTACGACGTGGGTTTTCACCCTTCGAAGACTGTGGTCGAGTTCAAAAAGGGTGACGTCCTGGTCGACCTCCTCAAATCGACATTGACCGCCTTTCTAAACAAAACAATGGAAACAACAGCGTTATCAAAGACTCAACAGGGTGACGGTCGAAATTCCACAGATTTACTCGATGTGCGGCCAGGGGACACCACGAAAATAACGGCCCATAACTACAGGCATTCGCTTCACTCGCTGGTGGCCAAAAGGCCCCACCAACCGGAAGCGGGTGTTGAAGCAGAAGAGGACGTTTCTTGTAAACGAATCAACGAAACTGCAATGAGTGTCGATTTAAACAAGGACCCAAAAACGCCTTCTCGAACTCTCGAAGCAAACTCGAAATCTATAAGTCCCTCGTCGGAAGATTATGCCAGGCTGCATATCGAACATTTACCCGCAGAAGGATTTGGACCTTTCAGTAATCTTTCCCCAGATTTGCAGCGGCCAATCCATTTGTCGCCCGCGTTGGATTACAAAAGGGCAGCTTTGGGAAGGTTCATCGATGTGAAAAAGCGGCAAGAGCGGATCGACAAGGCAATTGCAGATCTCAAGAGGTTTTCTCACAAACTCCAGCACCCACAAAGAAGTCCGCACGTACATTTCTTGGATACGGCGGTAAATCACGAAATCGATTCAGGACAGGATGAAAGCCAAGGACCCATCAACTTTCAAAATTTACCTGCCAAAGATCAATTAGCAGCGCACGAGTGCAGTAGCCGACAACATCCAAAATCTGGTAAAATTTGCACAAGCAATACAACATTAACTGCTGTTAACCATTTTCCAAAACCTCAAACTGACATGCCCTTAGCTGGGTCGGCAATCCAGACATTTTCAAATTCTTCAGAAACAAATATATGCCAAATTAATACAAATCAGTGGATCGAAATCCGAGAAAGTGACAGCATCTTTTTCAACCATGGAATAACATCAGACACCATTTTACGACAGCGGCCATCCTCGGCGTGTGCTTCGAGGAACAGCTACGTCGTAGAAAGCTGCCGGCAAACGGTAGATAAACCAACTTTGGAAAATTCCCGAAGAAGCGACTTCCTTGTTTTGTCAACAACGGACCTGACTGTGCCAGAGTCACCTGAAAATCAAGAAATTGGAAAATCGAACGGTTGTTCAGAAATTCATTGTTCGGGCGGCATCGATGCACAACCTGCCGAATCCGTAATGCCAGATTTGGAAGTTCCGCCTTTGGATGGGGGTCGAGAAGATGCATCGGGGCAAAAGAAGCAGTGGCTCTTGGGCACAGAACCTAGGGGCAACCGGGAGATTTTCATCAATGGCGAGACCGGGCATTCATATTATGGTAGGCCGCCCGAAGACGTGGATAAGTCCTTAACTGCCACGCTGGTTGTCGGTCATCCGCATCCCTTGGGTAAGTTCGTGAATGTTCCTTACAGCTTGAGCCGGTTACCTTTTCTCAAGTCTGTCCGTTTTCTAGACACTAGTATCAGCGATAACCAACTCGCTACGAGCGTTCTGCCTGTCCGTCCATGGAGATCCAGATTGCCGGATTCAGTAGTCGCAACCAATGCCGGGGAGGAGGAGCAAGGCGTGAAAAAAATGCTGCAAATGTGGGAAAATCCGGTGTTTAAAGTCGATCCCACGCTGGTATGATCAATGTCAAGTTGTCAACAAAGGCGCATCACAAAATTCTACCAAATAACTTGTTCTGAACATGTCTTTACAGAAACAGTCAATGTTTGGCGAACTTGCAAACACCAGCAAGCCTTATGTTTTCCACAAGGACATCTTCGATAGTATTACGGTAGATTGAAATATGGAAAGTTTTGCCAACAAGCTTTCAAATCTTCGAACACGCGAATCTCGCTTTTCGTTAACAGGTGATCGCTCAGGTGGACCGCAAGTTCATCGTGTGTTCCGTGCACCGAGACAACCGCTTATTGGTGGCCTTCGATCAGCATGCGGTACACGAACGGATACGTTTGGAAGACCTAATCAGAGGTAATCCAAAATTTCGGAACACGCTTTAAACGTAGCATTCGAGCAATATTTGTCGTCTCCATTTCAAAGAGGCAGAGAACCACGACGGTTCCCATCGTCTCAAAACCACCGAACTGGACCCACCGTTGACTCTTCACCTGCCCAGTCACGTTGCTCGAGTTTGCCTGAGTCACCAGCTGGAACTGATCTCCAAAGGGCTCGAGATATCTGCTTGCAACGACACAGACGGCGATCACACTCCGGTTTGCATTAGCCAAGTTCCGATCTGTTTACTCGAAACTGGCAAAGCTGGAACAGATCAACCAACGCTCGAAGCTTCTACGATCGAGGCATGCCAATTTCACTTTTTAATTTTGGCGTAAGAAATTTTGGAAATGGAATAACGCAGATAATCTCGGTCTTTTCAGAATTTGCTGTGCGAATTGGTCGAGGCAAGTGCAGTTTCTAGCGATTGATCATAACCAGACTCAAACGTCTTCTGCCAGTTGTTAAACATTTTTTTCCCCAGACATTAGAAGAAACCGGAACGTTTGGAACAGATGTGCCGAAGGTCATTCTCGATGCATTGAAATCGCAAGCATGCCACGGTAAGAAAAATTAAAATTTGCAATTGAGAGAAAAAATCATTGTTAATTTAAAATAAGACGTGTTTAACCGTAGGTGCCATCAAGTTTGGAGATCCGCTGTCGGTAGCCACTTGCCAGAACATGATTAGAACGCTCGGGCAATGCAAGCTGCCGTTTTTTTGCGCTCACGGTCGTCCTTCTATCGTTCCGCTGTTCGATTATAATTTGATAGAAAATGAAGATGTTGAAGTATGGCCAAATTCAATTTTCGGGTGCTTTACGTAGTCTGCGTATTAACTCTCTATGCTTTTTCAAACAGATTGCAAAGCCAAATTTGCGGAAGTTGGTCAGAAAATGATGTATTCGTTTCTTTCACGTCTGCCGATGCCAAGAGACTTGAAAATTCTGTAAAAATAATTCTGTAAAATAAACACTGTTCGTCAAAATGTTGTTTTACTACACGTGGTCGCATAATGGATTAAAATTACCAAAATACATACACACACAAATTCTTCAACAATCACATGGTCAGAGGTTCATGTAGTTCTCGAATATTCAACTTGTTATTTTGAAATTCGCATCCTTTCATTGGTCCCACTGTTAGACAACAAATTATTAGAAGAGTGCAATTCAAAATTAACTACATTAACCGAGTGTTTAGTTTCTGTGTATTACCCAAACAGATAAAATGAAAATCGTCAAAGTTGGTCATAAGACGAAGCACTGGTAACATTCCACGGCATCTTCATATAATAATAAGATTGATGCCTAGAAACTTGAAAAAGTAAAATGCATTTGATAATGAATTAGAAAAAGACAATTACTTAAAAACAAAATTTTACTTCGGTTCATCAAAATCTTGTTTTCGCAATTGAAAACTAATACAATGAGACTAATACACTGAGAACACACTAGAACTTGAAATCTTTGTATTTCTTCACGGCACGGCCCGTGTGCTGCTCTCCTGCTGCACGTTTTCGTTTGTTCTGCAAATGATTGAATAACAAAATTAGTCGGTTACTAGTGTACGAACGTTAAACGTGTGAATGTAAGGCATTTTGCTCACTTTTTGTTTAGCGCTGTGCTCAGCAACCATGTCGGAAAGGTCCTCCTTTTCCAGCTGGTTTTGCTGCTCTCTTAAAGTTTGCTCATATCGAGCAGTCATGGTGGCGGCATCGAGATCGAGTTCGCTGGGATCCAGAGCCACATCGACGCCACCTTCAACCGTGTTAATTCCTCCGACGCGAGGACGACCAGGCACGGCCTAAAAAACGAGTAAGGCGAGAAAATAAAATAAAACGTTTGCTTGAAATTAACGATTAGGCACGTGCGCAAAACACCACGCACGACTAATCAAATCCTTGTTTCTCAGCTCTTGAAATTTATTTTTCACTTACCGCAGCTATGTCATAGATGTGGGTAGAGCCCATCATTGCGCTGCCTATCCTATCGGTTTTTTTCTCTGGGAGAATTGTGTAAAGCGCCGGAGTCTCACCGCTATAATGAAAAATTGAAACCATTTGTTAACTCCAAACAAAAGGTCGTGCCGTGCAAGCGAGTGATTAACTTGCACAGTTGAATACATGCTGGCAAACGGCTAGCGTAAAAAAAACTAAACAAGCTGTATTATAATTAGGGATTCTTAAAAATAAATATAAACAAACTTACCCTTCCATCTCGCTTTCGATCTTCCTCTTCCTGAGCTCAATCATGTCGGGAGTCTCCATTCCCATTGGAATGGAGGAGATTCCGCTTGGAGTGACCAACCCGCCTTCAGCAGGAGTTACAAATCCACTTTTGTCCATGTCTTCCAAGTCCATCTCGTCCTCCTCCTCCTCTTCTTCTTCCTCTTCCTCCTCTTCAGACTCAGACTCTGATTCCGATTCGAGTTCTCCCCACAATGTTCGATCGACTTCCTCCTCGGGGAGAGGTTGCTGAGTAACACAATCACGAATTAGTCTCGGAAGCCTTCTTCTGCACTTGGCAGACAAATATAAAATTGACATACCTGATGGTCGCCCTGCATTCCAAATACATCTCCGTACAGGGGTTTTCCCATTTCATCGACGGGAGGCTTGCCCCATCCCCCAGCGTGATATCCAAACGAACAGCTGTCGGGAATGGGAGAGTTGAGACCCGGAATCTTCAAGTTGGGGTAGGATGGCGGAGGCCCGTAACGCTGCATGGCTATCAGCCACGGCGGAGGAACTTTCTGGGAATTCTACAAAAAGAGAAACATTAAAAAATGTTCCGAAGTTTCAATTTAAGATTTTCTAAAATGTTCCTAAAGATTAGACGGGTGAGCTGGCATCGCAACTTACCGGTCCAACTGGCATTCCTAATGCAGTTCGAAGATCATCGGAAAGCTCCCCGGGTTTCTTTTCCTTCAGCCGAGTTTCAAATTCTTTACCCTGTTAAGAATAAGATTACACTTATGATTAGCACACCTCGTTACGTGAACACTTAACAAGAGTTTTTAAACCAAGACTTGCCTCGTAGTAAAGATCGCCGTGGATTGTCATTTTCGGCTTCGTCTGCCACCTGCAACGTTAAAAAAAATGACAGACGTGAGGACGAGTTCATACGGTAAAGAATTTCGGCATACGAGCGTTACATACTTGAAGAAGGCGTCGTGCAACTTTTGGTAATCGATATCGATCTTTCCCATTTTGGGTCGCACCCTCTCCCTCATTTTGGCCTTTAGCGTTTTCTGGTCTTCCTAAAATTTGAAAAAAACATCTCGTTAGAAAACCATAAACGGCGAAAACTGAAAAAACGGAAGCTGCAAGAAATGCAGAACTCCGAAAAACAAACCTTCTCTTGGAGCGCTTGGCGCATTTCCATTATTCCGGTTTTCTTGATGAAGTCCGGAAGATCAAATGGAGGCTTTTCGATACCGCGCTTCCCCTGTAGAAATTTTCGCTTAAAGCACCAATGTCTGGGAACGGGTACCGTGTTCCTGGTGGACTGTAATTTTAGTCGAATTAGCAACGGAAAAACAAATTTGTGTGCTCTTAAAAATAAAAAATAAATAATCCTCCTCACTTTTAGGATAACCAGAAGCCTTGGATCTTTCGCCGTCACGTCGTGCATCTCGACGACGTCCGGGCGATTGACATGTTGCTTTAGCTCGGCGATGCTCAGCCGATTCAACTTCTTGAGCTTTCTTTTGGAAAGCTTAGGCGTCTCCTCCTTTTTCTACAAGCGAAATTTGATTAGACTCTTTAAATCTTTGACAGCAGGCAGGCTTAACAATTTTGTGCAACGTACCGACAGGTCTTCTTCGAGATCCTCGTCGGCATCCTTTGGCTTCTTCCTCAAATCTGGTTCCTTTTTGGCTTCCAGCTTTAGCCGATTGGCCTCCTCCTCGGCTTCTCTTTTGGCAACCTCTGGATCCGTCAACTGCAAAAGCGAAATCAAACCGTTCACATCGTAATTGACGCAATGTGTCTCTTCGCTACGAAATTTGGATGGAACGACAAAAAATACCTTAAATGCCTCGAAGATCTTCATAAAGTGGTGATACATGGGGTCGTTTGGATTTAGATCCAACGAATCTTCAATGTATCTGTAAAAGTCAAGTAGCAAGTATTTAATATTTCCGGCCGGTCACGGCATTAGTCAGAAACGCGTGCAAAAATGTACACTACGCGTGATCACTCACTGGACTTCCACGTCTGGTTCCACTTCGCCGGTTTCCTCGTCCATGCTTATCTCGCGAATGTGCTCAATGTCCCGACGATGCCGAGCTCGCTTCTTTTTCTTTAGTTTCCTTTGTTTGTTCTTTGACTGAAAGTTAGTAATTTAGGAACGGTTTAAATTGCGAACGATTAGATTTACAGGCGGCAAGATTTTGCGTAACAACTCAAACACAAACATCAATCTTTTTTTTCCAGTTCTTACCGGTTTTGGCTCCAACGACTTGACGGCAACTTTTTTATTGCCCGATGTGGTTGCATCCTCCATTTCAACGCCATCATCTTCCACCTCCTTGCCGGTCTCTTCTTCGACCGGTTCTACAGCCGCAATCGTGTCGGGATCAACACCGAGCATTTGCGCCCGTTCCATTTTGTAGGCCAACACTTTTTCCAAGGCCTGCGGCAGGCGCATGTCATCGTCTTGTCCATCCTCCGACGGCCTGTGTAAGTCCAAAGACATCAAGGAAGGCGGCTTGGCCAAATCGGACTGAAAAAAAAAGTAAAAAAACAAGTTAAACACGCGACCTCTGCATAAAATATTAGTACGATTACGTACAATTTAATATACTGCATCTCTTACTTTTCCCTGCGACGGAGAAGGTGGTCCTAACCCTGGAATCGGTGGCGGAGAACTGGAATGCTGCGGTGAAGACATTTCCCCGTGATAATAGCCCGGAGGAGCCTCTCCCATTCCGACGTTTGGTGGAATAACCATTGATGGGGAGAACCCAGTCTGAGACCAAGGTTGCACCATGCCGGGCATCATCTGCTGGTAAAGCATTCCCTCGTGGGTTGGTCCTGAATGGACAGGAACTTGCACAGGGATCTGGATCAAGGCAGCAGCAGTCTGTTTGTCAAGGTACTATAATAAAATATAAGATTCTTAATATGTAGTCGTGTCAACTTTCCTTACCGTGTAGTTTCTCGTACCCCGCCCATACCCCAACCAAGCTCAGCCCTTATAAGTTAAAGCAAGTACCTCCTGATGCAGTCGTTCCTTTTCCTCGTCCTCCAATCGCTTCTTCTTCAGCCTCTCCTCTTCGTCCTCCAACCTTTTCCTTTCTCGTTCCCGCCTCTGCCTTTCTGCTTCTTCCCTTTCTTTGCGTTGTCTTTCGACAGTTTCTTGCTCCTTTCTGAGTTTTTCTTCTTGAAGCAATTTGCGCTTTTCGGCCTCCTCCTTTTCTCGCTTCAGCCGTTCTTCCTTTTCGAGTTCCCGCCTCTTTTTATCGGCTTCATCCTGTTCGCGCTTTAGTTTTGCCGCTTCTTCTTTCGCCAACCTCAGGCGCTCTGCTTCGTCATGCTCCCTCTTTATTCTTTCTTCTTCTTCTAGTCTCAGACGTTCGGCTTCCTCTCTTTCTTGCTTGATTCTCTCCGCCGCCTCCCGTTCCTTGTTGATTCTCTCGGCCTCTTCCCGTTCTCGCTTCAACAATTCAGCCTCCTCGTGTTCCCTTCTTAGCCTTTCGGCCTCCCGCTGTAGTTCAGCTTCTTGCTCGCACCTGATTCTTTCGGCTTCTTCCCTCTCCCATCGAAGCCGCTCAGCTTCGTCATGCTCCCTCTTCATTCTTTCTTCTTCTTCTAGTCTCAGACGTTCGGCGTCTTCTCTTTCTTGCCGGATTCTCTCTGCCGCCTCCCGTTCCATGTTGATTCGTTCGGCCTCTTCCCGTTCTCGCTTCAACAATTCAGCCTCTTCGTGTTCCCTTCTCAGCCTTTCGGCCTCCCGTAGTAGCTCAGCTTCTTGCTCGCACCTGATTCTTTCGGCTTCTTCCTGCTCCCATCGAAGCCGCTCAGCTTCTTGTTCTCGCCTGACCCTCTGCGCTAACAAGAGCTGTGCCTCTTGCTCTCGCCTCAGGTTTTCTGCTTCTTGCATAAGCCTGAACTCTTCTTCCCGCTGCCACCGGGCTCTTTCTTCCAGCTCCAAACGCTGCCTTTCCTCCTCCTCCGCCAGACGCTGTTGCTCTTCGATTTCCCTTTGTCGCTGCAGTTCCGCCTCCTCCTCCTGCTGCCGCTGCAACAGTATCTGTTCGTGCAGCAGCCGTTGCCTCTCTACTTCCTCTTGCTGGCGCTGCATTTCTTCCTCCTGCTGCTGCCGGTGCAGCAAAGCCTGGATTCGTTCGGCCTCCTCTTGCTGCTGCTGCTGTTGTTGTTGTTGCTGCTGCTGATAATAGAGGTCTATGTCATGCTGTAAATACAAAGGGAAATATTGGAAATAATGTATCAAAACGTAGAAATCTAACATCTTCAATTCAAGCGCCGATGAACCTCAACCCATATGGAAACAATTATAATCAAAAGATTACTGACATATTGCATTCACCAGTAACTTGACAGATTTCATGTCATGCATTAAAACTGACTTGATATTCACTATGTATCGGTGTACCGTTTCAACCTTTTCTAAATACACAACAAAATTAACTGGGCTTCAGACTGGCTCTATTACGAAAACACAACCTCGTATGCTAACAATGCGCAACTTGAAACATATTGCCAGACATAGTAAACAAGGTTATTTGTTTTACAAAATACGCACTTATGCAGACGACAAAGAATTGATCATAAAAGGTCGAACCTCGCTAATCTGATCCATGCGCAGCGACGGAATGTTCACTTCTCCGGCATTTTCCGTAGTCGAATACTGTTCTATGCCCTGAAAAAGAAGCGACGGCAAAATAATCAGTCAATTGTTCAGATTTCAAAATAGAACTTTTTTTACATGAACGGTTAATTATTAATAAGATTAATACTGTTAGTAAATTTACTATCATGCGTAGGAAGTTATCATCGTCACACAATTTACAACGGACTAATTTCTTTACAAAGCCCACCTGCTACGTGCCACTAAACTGAACTACCAAAGTGTTAAACGTAAAACGAAAAACAGAACAATATGATATTGTTTTTGCCATGATTTGATACAGAAATAGCTTATAGTGTATTTAATCTGCCTTGTCTTAACGGACAACTGCTGACCAGTAATTTATGATAAACCTATAGATGTCAAATGACACTTGGAATTGCATTTCTATAAATGCAATTTCATCGTGGTCTCGTGAAATCTAGGTTATACAAGTAGCTGATTACTTTTAATTCTAAAAAGACATTAACATGGCAGTAAACAAGATAAACAGTGTGAATGTTACACGTACACTTTCTGTAGATTATGGACTCCCTAACAACTACTCATTATCAATTCACGTAGAGCCGTATCCAAAGCATAATTCGATGCCGTGAAACAGGCTGCTAGACAGACAAAATCCACACACGTGGCAAAAACCAAACAAGAAAAGCACCAATTCGCATATATTGTGGTTCGATTGGAAGTAGTGCAGTTTCACGTTTAAACAAAGGTGAATTTGGGCTTGGGTTAAGCAAAACACGGCACTCGGGCTACATTACGACAGTTACTCACCACTATCTGCGGTTCAACGACACCGCAATCAAACTGGGATGTGTCGATAGTCACTTCGACAACAGGTGGCTCCTTGCAATAATACAACAAAATGTTTCAATTGAGAGCACGAAGAATGAAATTGGTACAGTGACGCAAGGGGTGGATGAGCATGAAGGATACGTCGCTATGTCATGAATAACATTTCAAAATAGATATACGGCTAGGCCGTAATCAACTTTAGTTACTGTGGCGGTAGGATAACACCGATTGGCATACGTCGAAAATTAAGGAAAGCAAACATTGAAACTCCTAACAGCAGTCAAGAAACAATTTCAGTCAATATATCAATGCAATAACACGCATGCATTTTTAATTGAAGCTACTTTCAGAAATTCAATGACAAATGCAACACATTAATGTGCTAAAAAATCAATGTCGTGCAGATCTCTATGTTTTGTCTAAGATAACATGCGTAGCTGTCTACATAAAGTAATTAATTTCTGGTGTAAACTAGAATAATGCGAGGTTCGCTATAAATTTACCATCTCAGTAATCCATGGTGCCAGAGAGAAAAAAAAATGCAGCAAATAATTTGCCTAAGCTGCGTATTTGAAGGTTTAAAATCAAAAGTATATTGGTTTAGTCAAAGTCCAAAGTCACTCATACACCGATGCCCTTTTGGCTTAGCCTGCAACAAATGCCATTCAAAGAAAATTTTAACCTTAAGGGAATGACATTGTAATAAAAATTCCTGGATTATTAATTATTGTTGAGCACAAAAGGGGCATGATTCATTAAAAACATGCTTGTTAAGTTTCGAATTTTTGGAATTCCAGAACTTTAGGAGGCTAATTTAGTATTGGATTTTGGTTTCTTGCAGTATCTCATTTTCCAATCAATGGAATTGTACAAATTGGAGGGAAATTATGGTAGGTAAGTTCATCTGTTAATTTAAAGGTCGGCCTCTTATGTCGCATTTCACTGCCAAGGTCTAGGTCAAATTTACAATACGAACAGTCCTGATCAAGCTCATGGGGTTGCATCTAAATGCAAATTTGAATAGATTAATTAATGGAATTTCTAGAATGCCAAACCAGAAATACAAGTAATTAACGTAAGCTTTCAACCAAATTGGCCGCCTGTGGTGCTGTTTTGCATATGGATACAACTTGATTGGGCCATGAGCTTGATGATCAAGGTGCCAGTTATAATCAAGGTCATTATGAGATTTATAAGGTGTTGTATCAGTTTAGCCATTTTGTAATGTCACATTCAAAACTTATGTTGGATTTATTTTTAAATGTACTACTAAACTATATTTGTATGCATACGTTATTTCTGAAATTAAAAGTTTTTATTGTTTGAATGTAATTTTTTATGTTGGCATACAAAATCATCTCACAAAACAACAATGTAATGACCAAAGTGTCCATAAACTACCAGCAGTGCATTTAGAAAAACAACATACAAACTACTAAAGCAAAACCACTAAAACAACTCAAAAGACATCGAATCATTGGCAATCTTCCGGCTGTCAATTCAAAATCTTCACGGTGACTACCGTACTATTTTCAACCAGATGAAGAGTGCAGAAACTGTCGTTGGCATGCCATGTAAACATTGTAATCGTGCGACAACTATCCACAACATCAAAAAGTAACAAAACCAAGATAGTTTGCCAATGACATTTCAAAATACTCAAGTTGTTTAATTGACTTCAAAGATATCCACTCTGATGAAAATTGTAAACTTATCCAATAGCAATTCAGCTTTTTTCGACTGTAACAACAGTTGACTTTACAACACGTACATTAGGGTGATCTTTATATGTACATTTTAGATGAAATTTTGAGGTTACTACTGAAGTTTGAAACATTTACCGATGCCTAGTATTATATGTATTGTGATTTTCATAACAACCCCTTAAATAAACATAAATAAGGACATACCGACTTTTCTCTCAATAATTTGAAGAATAGTTAACAATTATAATCAACACTTGATCTGAAATATTTAAATTATTTTCTCTTAAATGCTGCATTGTCGAAATATTTGCCAATATCGTATCACAAGTCTGTGTCTAGATTAATATCAACAAAGGTATTTTCACACAACATGGAAAATTCTTGTGAATCAGAATAAATCACGGAATGAAGAATAAGAAACTACACGTTGCAACCAGCACACACAAATCATGAAAAACGTTTGTCAGATTTTGTCCCATGTGGCAAGTGACGATTAGCTGAGAGAAAGGAGTGGAGTTACTTTATATAGGTAATAGATGAGTATTTGCAATAAAACAGTCGTAGAAAATCATAAAAACCACCGCTCTGACAGCAGATTTAGATTTCCGAACTACAGTAAACAATGTTGATGAGGTTAACTATATTTCGAAGACTAACGTCGTTGATTGTGAGGAAGAGGAAATACCATGATAACAAAGAAACACGTTCATAAAAAGCAGGGTCATATCGATTAGACAAGACTGCACGTGTTAAGTAACGACATGCCAAAGTTGCTTTAGTAACATGCAGTTAGTATTTAATAGAGGAAATACATTTTATAGTGTTGCACTTACCGGATTCAACGGTTGTAACTCTGGTAATTCATCGACTTGAGAATAATCAGCCATAGCAGATGAATGCTGGCCCAAATCGACGTTTCCTGCTTGCTGGAATAAGAAATTTGTTGTATAATTAATCACCGTTTCGCTATATTTCAAGAGTTACTAAGCGCATGTACGTAGCACAAAAACAGTATAGGTACCTTAACGTATACGACTGAATAGTCTTTAACGACTTTTAAATCACAGACAAAGCACAATTATAAACAAAATACTTATGACAATTCACTGACGCTAATGTAAAGGAGACTTTTTAGGCTCTACTTGACCCTTGTCAAACTGATGCTTCACGTGGTTCGTTCATTTCCGGAGCTTTTTTTCAGCTTGGGATTCAAACGCTGTGAACAAAATGCTATGAGAAAAAAAAGTGCGTATTTACCTCCGCCAAGGCTCCATGAAGTCTGGCAACCAAATCTGCTTTTAGACCTTTAAATAAAGAAAATGATATTAAATAAAGTTCAAGAATAACGTGCGGTAAACAAGAGTACGAGCACAAACGTGAGCTTGGCGTTTTGAAGTAGGCTTAATGAAATGCCGGTAGGCCTATTATTTTAGTCTACATTTTATAGTTACAAATGCATCGGCTTACCTGAAGTGGATTTTCCGAGCTTTGATAAGCGCTCCTTTAAATCAACCACTCGTAACTTTTTTAGCTCTTCTGTTGTTTGTAACTCCATTTTCAAACCGAAATTATAGACGCGAAAAGACAACAAAATGCGCCATTTGCACTACGGATGAAGCCGTTGCTTTGAAGCGCCGTAGCAATCATACCATGCGCTACATATGACGTCACCAGTGGCGCTATATTTGAATTTTGCCGCGAAAAATAGGATTATTAAAAAAAATTTAAAAAAACCTAATTTCACAAAATACGGAGATATTAAATTGAATAATAAAAATTAGATTTTTTTTTATTTGAACTTCTAAATTAGGGATGGGTATGCAATTAATTTTAATAGATTAGTTTGAAATGTACGAGGCCATGAAGACAGCACTTAGTCCACATGCCCATTTCAGCTAATTTGTTTTTTAATCGGCTAAAATTAATTGCGTGACCATCCCTATTAGGGAAAAATATAAATTATTTGTAAATATGTTTTCTCATTTTACGCATTAAGAAGCTTTTTTTCTTCTCATAATAGTTATATAAAAAGATTCAATTACATTACAACTTATAAGCTAAAAAATGGTACAATTAATTTATTTTGCACAATAAATGTATATTAACAGCTGCTATTATTATACTACTAAAATGTCATTACAATTTATGTCAAACAAGACGCGCCAAATCACTAAGCTTCATTAATAATTACCAATGGTAGACTTTGCACTTGTCACATGTGAAATTCGTATTTGGCAAAATGCGTGAAGGCTAGTATTCAGTCGTACATCGATGACGCCAGATTATCACTAAACTAGCAAACAAATAAGATAAGGTTGCGATAAATAGCCCGAGAGGGAAGACTATCTAAACCTCAACACAACAGATATCAACTCTGAACATTTCCCGAAGTATTTCAGAACAGCAATAACCAAAAAAATGGAAAATCCTCAAGAAGGTAAGGAGTTTAAAGGATGTCAAAATTAGAAAACCAAATCTGAGGTTTCAATAGAGCTCCACAAGTCTGATTATTTTTTGTTTTTATTTAAAATTTCAGTATGGCAATGCTTTGACAATTTATACGAGAAATTTAATTCGTTGGACTTTGGAACCCCTTTGTCAGTCGACCTGTTTTGTTGTATCTGTGGTCGTTTTCTGGTATTTGGGTATGAAGACACTGACCCCGATCACAAGTGTAGATTTTGTAAAAAATGCTGGGACACTATTAAAAACTCGTCATTTTGCCCGGATACAGAACACGAAACGAGAATGTTATCAACGAAATCGGTAAATTTAATATAGGAGCTAAAGGTTTACAGTAATTAGAATCATTATTAATATCCAATTTCGAATTCTAGATGGCACTCAAACTCATAAATCAGTACCCAGTTGATGTCCTTATCTTATGTCCTTATAAATGCAAAAACTTGTACACAGTAATAGAACTATGGGTAAGCAAACCTGGACTATATTTTCACATCCAATTATTGTATTTCTAAAAAAATTAACAAATAATTGGCATTTTTACAGAAACATCAATCCAGATGCAAAAATGGACCAAAAGAAATCATCCAGGAAAAACGTATTTATGAGGTAATTTACACGTTCAGCATTTCAGAAATCAACTGAATATTTTTCTCAAATGGTGTTCAGCAGAACTCTGAGGTAAAATTAAAAGATCGTGCTACGTTGCGAAGCACGAAATATTAATTGGGTTAAATTCACAAAATCTTTAACAACTGGAGAAATATAAAACTTTGGAATTTACGGGACACGGAAACGATAAATTTATACAAGAGGTTTTGGTGACGTGAGCCGGTAATTTTGCTCGTGAACCGTCATGTCCCGTTTGCATTATCGCCGAAGTTCAGTTGGTAGTTGGCAGCAGCCGCTAATTTAAAATTTAATAACATTGCAATAATCATACCTTTATCTAAGGTTCTTCAAATTGTTCATGTGCAGGTGCAGCCGTCGCCTCAAACTCCGTACCTTGACACCGCACGTACACACCAGACGAGTTCGACAAACCAAATTCCACATCCATCTGAAGACGACCATAAAAATTATCCATTAGTATCAAAGGTACAGAACTAGTATCTCAAAGAACTGAGGTAATGATAAAAGTCAAAATCTGTAACTTATATAATTGAAATCCACATTATTAGGATTATTTATCATCCGGAGAGCCTGTAAAAACAGGATTGGTGCCATTGGTTCCCGTAGATGTATCTAAGCGACAGACAAGCAGCCTGCCGCAGTCGAGAAGAGAGTTTGCAGGTACGACAAATGTTCCAACGAAACATGACGACAGTGACTCCAGAAGAGACGATCAAGAATACGAAAGAGCTTACAATCAACATTAATTCACACAGTAACATTTATTTTTATAAATATGATCCATCAATATAATTCAATTTCAAGCATTTTTAACAGAATGGCGTGCAAGCATCAAATTCGTATCAAATGTTAGCTGCAGCAGAAAATAAAATAAAATTTAAAATAATATAAAGATTTATAGCCCAACAGTCGGCGGCTTTTTTTACCTCCGGCAATTCCTTTTATACATTTTAACAATTAATTATCGTGATTGTTTTTCCCGCATGAATTTCCTGTTAGTTTACACGATTTAAAATACGCCATCGCACCCACGTACAATGAAACGTACCCGGTTATAAGGGAAACAAATCCTTAAATGGAAGCGCTAATATTACCACAAAGTATATTTTGAGTACCAGTATTCAAAGGGACAGAAGGCCGAGAAGGGATAGATTTCTCATTGCAAAGTAGAAAATCTATACATCGTCACAGCTTCGAAATCTTCGTCAGGGCCAAAGATGCAATTCGGGAAATTTGGCTAGAAAATTACGAATAGAAATTAACGGCAAATGGCAAAGTCGAACTCGGTATTAGAAAATGAGGAAACTTGCCTTGTTAACGCTGTCTGGGAAATACTGGGTTTCCAAGCAAAGGCCACTGTATTGACGATAAGGAACGTTGCCCTTCCCCAAAAGGCTGTCGTCGGAAGGCAAAAAATTGGCGGTATAAAACTGCACCCCAGGTAGCGTGCTGAGGACTTCGAGAACCCTCCCGTTGGTAGGATGTACAACCCTAAAAAGCAACAGAATCTTATTCGCATTGCCTTAACAACAACAAAAACTCACAATTTTCATCACGACTTACCTGGCAATCATCCTCCTGCCGGCATCGTCTGACTCTGAATCTTCCTTGATACAAAAATTGTGGTCGTAGCCACCCCCGGGAACTTGTGTTAAAACATCTCCTAAGCGTCTTGGGTTTCTCAAATCAAAAACGGTGCCATCGACAGATGCGATTTCCCCTTAAAATAAGTTTATAGCATCAGGAAAATTCCAAACGTCGCGTTTGGAATTTTAGAAAGACTTTAAACTTTTTGATTCTGTCAAAGTCTACCTGTCGGAATCGACGTTTCGCTTTTTGGTAAATAGTGGTCTGCATTAATGCTAATGTAGTGGTTTTTAATATCTTCCGAAGCCTAGATGACAAAAATGGAAGTCTGGTCAGCGTGCCAAACATATTTTCGGACGGAGAATTTGATGATGTAAC
This sequence comes from Ophyiulus pilosus, assembly GCA_033995625.1. Taxonomy (NCBI): domain Eukaryota; kingdom Metazoa; phylum Arthropoda; class Diplopoda; order Julida; family Julidae; genus Ophyiulus; species Ophyiulus pilosus. The sequence goes on from JAUJYV010000144.1 coordinate 75,142, forward strand.
TCACTTGTCCAGATAAGTTAAAATATGAATGGTTGGTCAAATTGATTGGAGTCTGCTTTGTTGCTTTAGCGTGGTAGCGAATGATCAATTCGTTTTCAGGTGTGAGGTCAAATGACACGCGAGTGTTAACTTCACCCGGATAGCCTTCCTCGCCGTCTCGACTTCGGTAACTTAAAATCACGGTGCTCCCTTCGACGTGCGAATCCCAAAGGGCCTGAAAGCGTTAAGTTGGGGGAAATATCATTTATACAATGTCAGCAAAGCTGAAACAAATAATGAAAGTTCTCTGCCCTCATCAATTAAGTTTCTTAAATCAATTTCACAATTTTCAAACCCAACAGATAGTTAGGTCTTGCGAAAATGACACCGCTAATTATGATCAGGAGTCACGTATTTCTTTTTTATCACTGCAGTTTTCCATATTAAAATGGATTGTACGAGTACTTATTTACATAGCTAATCTTCTTAATATTTTATGATTATATAAGTTTTTAAGATTACACCACTGAACATTATTTGAACCCCTAACTAAAATTAGATCCATTATCAGCTGTCTATTATATCGTGTCATGATATGTAATGAAAGCCAAGAAATTGCATCAAAAACTAATATGCAGCTTAACAGGGCAAAGGTTAGTTACAGTAGGACATGTAACAGGGATACTGAAGATATTAAAAACGAAGTCTAGAGAAATGATTAGGGATGTTTTTCTCAAAGAAGCTGTGGCGACATATCGATCACTACGACACTAATTGGGCAAGAATCAGATCTGCAGATGGAAATTAAGGATCAACATGGCTACATCTCCACGTCAGCCAGTAGAAGTGAAAGCAGGGTAACAAGTGCGTATAAAACGCAAAAAACAAGTGATTGTTCGATTGCATAACAACCTTGTCAAACCCTCTAATGCCTCCGTGCAAATGGTTGGGCCCATTATTGCAAGCCAATTGATAGGTTCTCCCATTCAACGAAAACTTGCCATTCGCAATGCGATTGGCAACACGACCGACAGTTGATCCGAAATAACTTTCGTGAGCATAGTAATCTAGAATGGCAAATGCAGGCACGAATGACACGCTGGCAAAGCTGGTAAAAAAAGCAAATTTCACCGAGAATGCAATTCAAAGTACCTTGAATTTTGTCAAAGCCCAAAACGATATCCTCTATCTGCTGATTCTTGTCTGGAACCTTAATCGAAGTAATGGTAGCGCCGTACGTCAGCACCTGCACGACAATGTTGTTTTGGTTGGTCAGCGTGAACCTGCGAACAGGTTCGACCTGGGGGTTCACTGCCTCCCGCCCAGCAACTGACCCTTCGCACGCGGGGGTCATCCCAGGCCTGTACCGGCCGAACGAGTCTTCCTCCACCAATGTCTCGGTCGACATTTTTTCAGTCTCACACTCCAAACCAATAAGCCTCGCATACATGCAGTTTCTATCGTGAACATGCGATAAAGGATCTAACATCAGATAGCGTGTTGGCGCTTAAAAGATAAAGGAAAAAGCGTTAAAACAACAATAAAAACCAAGTCATACGTCGATGATATTATACGAACTCCACGAAAGCCGCGGAATGAATGGCAGGAGCGTCGTAGTTTTTAAATCGATTCAAGATGGCCGCGCCCGTAGGCAAATTTCAAGATAAACTACAAAAAAGTGGCGGAGTTTACAAAATGGCAGCTGATAATGACTCCAAAACGCTAGATACTTTAATTGGATTGTGGACTGATGTGCTCAGCGTCGAAAAAGTCACACAGTTTGTGACTTCAGAGGACTGCGGTGCGATTTCAATGTTCATCGGGACGACAAGAGACAACGATATGGGTCGAAAAGTACTCAGATTGGAATACGAGGCCTATGAGCAGATGGCCAAAGGTCAGATGCGAGGCATTGCTGAAGAAATAAGAAGCAAGTGGTCGGAGGTGAAAAAAATTGCAATAGTCCATCGTCTGGGTGCTGTCCCTGTTACAGAAGCTAGCGTTATAATCGCGGTGTCTTCACCCCACCGTTCGCAGGCCCTGACTGCAGTCAATTTCGCCATTGACCAGCTGAAGGCCAAGGTTCCAATATGGAAGAAAGAGATCTACGACAGTGGTGATTCAGACTGGAAAACAAATAAGGAGTGTAACTGGAAAGAAACACAACCTGTATGATCATAAATCATTATACTAATTATGCAAAAATTACAAAAATCAAAAATACTAATACCAGGTGGGCTGAGCCCCACATATAGTTTATACTAATTATGCAGTATCGATTCCTATAGATGGCAATAAAATATTTTTGTCAAATTTAACTTGTGGAATGAATAAATTTATCGATGAGTTGTCATGTAAAAACTAGTTTCTATCAGACTTAAACTTACATAAGATTACATGCAACAAGCCATGCATGGTGTGTGTGATTGTGACAGCAGCTGCATCTATAGAAATAGTAAATTCACCTTTTAACTTACTTTAACAATATCATCTTAAATAAATTATCATCTGTTTTTTTACACGTTTTTAACCAAAAAGAGTTTTTTTTATCTACTTACCCGTTTTTAGATTTTGGAGGCAAAATGATTTTTTTTGTGCATATTCTGAAACTAGAAATCATTGAGAGTATTAAAAAATCATCGAAAATTAACAGAAATAGCATATTTTAATAGCAGGTAACACTTGACAGGATTTATGAAATCTTTACTTAAAATATTCTTTTTGGAAAATTTGCATTTTTTTCTGGCAAAACTACGTGTGATTTGAGCTTAAAAAAACGTGAGGTTTTAAGAACATTTGCTTTTTTTTCAAAAAATCTGTGGAAATTCGATTTTAGATGTCATCACCAATGGAAAAAATCAAAAAAAAATGCAAGATTTGTGCAATAAAAATTCGAGTTAAAAGCCAAAAAAGGGTTTCGTTCAAAAGACATAATTTATGGATGATTCTCATTGCGCAGCGCCGTAACTTTCTAATAATACACATTTTGGCGCAAATTTCGAATGTAGGAATCTGAATTTCGTGCGATTGAATTCTTACAAAATTATCATTTTTAAAATATTGTCTGGTCAAAAAAATACAACTTTTAGATGATTAAGAGAATAGAAAGTTTTTACGTAAATAAAAATTAGCATCCGTTTTTTACACGTCAATCTAAAAAGGAATTTTGAATCGTGTATAACTAATAGAACGAATATTTTCAAACTCCTAATAAAATTTAATTTAATAGGTATGATATTTTATTCGGATTTGATAAGATACTGTTATTATAGTTTGTGCGAACCAAAGTTGAATTTATCATACTTGGTCAACATGACTACAAAACGTTTTCTAGCAGTTTTCTTCAGTGAATTGCCGTTAATTTGCATGAATATTTTAAATGACACAATGACTGCACTATTTCGGAAGTAAAATAACAGTAATTGTGTTAACTGTGGGTTTATTGCATAAACACTATACTTTATCGCAATAAAATCTTCAGTTTTTGTTTCATTTAACCCTATAAAAAGTAATGGTATGTAGTAAAAACTTTTTTGGCAACATTTTCTGCTAGAATAAAGTTGTGGTTTTGCCATGTAGAAACAATTTCACTAATATGGACACCACTATAAACTGAGAATCTCAGACATGTTTTGTACATCAAAACACACGCAAATCATTCGCTTTGTACTCTATCAAAATGTTTACACTAGTTGTCTGACCACCAGCGCAAAAGTTACCTAAAATTCACTTCTCGGAAGTTATGGAACTTTCAAGTTGGTTGTATCGCGCTGCACACCCACATCAATATTTTTGAGCAAAACTGATTTTTGCTCGCAACAACTCGAAGTTTTAATTTGTACATTATCATTGAGTGGTTTTAGTCCAAAGACGGTCTCGGGACCATACGAGAAATTATGATATTCACGAATAATTGTGATTTGCTTATGATGAATGTCAAAGTTTGCAGGTGTTTCGTTAGTCTATTTTTCTTTGTTGGCGTCTAGGGGCCTCAAAATAAAAAGACCACTTTAAATAGCTCTAAAATATTCATTTGGCGCCCGGCCATATTCTGTTACAATAGAAAAACTGTCACGAATCACGAACGCACCCTAGGTGTGGGAAAGTAGAATGTACCATCGCGCATCTAATTGAAAGCTCAAATACTACCACTGAAGCATCTAGGGATAAATAATCTCTAGAGCCGTACCAGAAAGCTATAAAATCTTCCAACTTGCTGGCACCTTAATTCTCGCTGGTAAAAAAAGATGTGAACGGTTGAGCAATATTCCCGATGAACACCATCACCATAAACGAGTGCAAAGAAAGAGGTGCGCGTACTGCCATGGGCCGGAACTCTGCCCTTACGGCGTTTGTTTGACGGAGCCCTCACACCTTTCGTTCCGTCAGTTTTTTGTGTCCAATTATGATTGCTTCGACGACGGAAGGTTCGGCCAAGGTGGAGATGTCTCCAAGAGAATCGAATTGGTTGGCCGCTACCTGTCGCAATATTCTCCTCATGATCTTTCCCGATCGAGTTTTTGGAAGTCCGGCACAAACCTTACGACGAGAGATTACCCGAAACAATTAACGCTGGCGTAAGAGCTTAACGGAAAATTGCCGAAGCTGTTACTTACTTGGATGTATTCCGGAACGGCGTACGAGGCAATATTTTTCTTGACGGATTCTTTGGCTTCGTTTATGACGTGTGCGACCGTGTCCTCTTGTGTGTTTTTGAGCACCACGTATGCATAAATACTCTGGCCTTTGATGTCGTGCGGAATGCCTACCACGGCAGTCTCGGCAATGGCCGGATGCTCGGTCTTAAATGAAAGAAGAGTTAAATTGTTTTTCATTGCTGTTTGACAAACGAACTTTCATCGTCGAGCACTCACTATGACATCCTCGATTTCGGCAGTCCCGAGACGATGTCCGCTGACGTTAATCACGTCGTCCATCCTTCCAGTCATCTGATAGTAGCCGTCTTTGTCGCGGTGTGCGCCATCCCCACTAAAATATAAGCCTACAGCGATTGGGAATAGAAATGGACAAAAAAAAAAAGTCCGATAACCAGTCAAGACTCGCAAAATAAAATAGTTAATCAATTGTTGGTCACAAACCTGGATATGGCTTAAAATAAGTTTCCAGAAAGCGCTCGTGATTCCTGTACAAAGTCCTCGCCATTCCTGGCCATGGACGTCGTATGCACAGTGCGCCAGTAACATCATTTCCGTGAATCTCTTGGCCCTATTCGCAAAGCAGAAAGCCGATTATTAATAACTTATTACCAGCACACATGATACGCTATCAAAACTATTTCCATCTTCCACTCCATTTTTCACATTTTTTCACAAATTCAAGGATCCTAAATTATCGAACGAAATCTTTGATTTTTAAATATATAAAAATTTGGACAAAATTAGGGATGCAATTCATTTTAGCCGATAAAAAAACCGATTTACATAAATTATATCCAAACCGCTGAAATGTGCGCGCGCTTAAATTTCTTCACGGCTTCGCGATACGTTGTAGAAAAATGAATTTCTGAAGTATACATTTTTTTTCTGAATTTCTCAATTTTTCAGGGCCCTAGTTTAGTAAACGCTTCCGCAAATTAGATAGCCAAAAGTTATTTCGCAACGTATTACGGATTTTAGTAGCCTACATCATCGCCTTAAGTACAAATTCATAAACACGAAGCGTCGCCAAATTTCTTTTCAAAATGGGAATAACTGCGGTCGTATAAAAATTTCGTTGCGGCGCATTTGGATTTGTCGAGTGACAGCACACCGGAAGCAAAGTAAAAATAGCACCGCTACCGTGTTTGCTTTTTTTACATGCTCGTTGAGAGTAAATCATTGCCAAAATCATGGATGGCGTCTGTTTACAGTGTCGTGCAAGTCGTTAAAGATTTCGATTTCAAGTTGACGCACTTCCCTACGTCCTTGAAATTAATTTGGGAAAGAGTGTAAAGCGAACAGGCAAAGTTGAGATGCCCAACAAGGCATTGCACTCGAACCCAACAGTTGTAGCCATCGTTGCACAAATGCATAGCTTCCCTTCCTTACCTTTTCGTCCATAAGAACCGGTTCAATGCCTAGCATGGGTCTCATGGGCATGGCTGGTTTTATTTCATCGTCCGGTTCCGATGGCCTCGGCGCAAGGCAGACGCCTCCAGTTTCTATTCAAATGAAACAATGGCCACTAAATGAAAAAGACTGCGTGTCAATAAACCCATTCTACGTCACCGAAAGCCGCACTCGGGCAACTATCCCGCTCGTGAATTACCGGTTTGCCACCACGTGTCAATGATGGGACAGCGTTCCTCGCCTACCACGCGGTGAAACCAGTCCCAAGCTTCCCGGTTGATCGGTTCTCCCACTAGAAATAATACGGAACAATCAACATTCTGTTTTACAGTAAAGGACCTTCCACGTATGACGTCAGCTGATTAATGGTTGGTTGGGGTTTAAGGGCCCAAAGGCGACTGAGGCTAAAAAGGGCCCAACCGGTTACAAGTTGGTCCTGTAGAGGGTTTACAGGGCCAACTGTCTTAAGTTCAAGTGACAGAAAGGACGATAGACTGACTGGACCCCAGTTCCGAAGAACGCCTTAAGTTAGCCCTTACTGGGGACCCAGCCTAATTTTCACAGGACAACAGAAAATATTTGGAAGGGGTGAACAGGTGACAGAGTGAGGGTGGAACACAGGATTAGAGTGCAGACAGGAGACGGTAAAGGGCCAAATAATGGAGGACATTTGAGAATGGGATGGACCTGCTCTCTCCCAGAAGCTGATTAATGGTAGTGGAAATGATGGACTCTTAAAACTGCTAATCGACTCGTGCATACAATTCTCAAATTCGTTAAAATTATATTTCGATGTGGACATTGGATAGTTTTTTTGTGTTGGCTTTAATGAAGAACTCAAGAGGGTACTTAAACTCGTGCAGTGTCATCTTCACCGAGTGGTGCAATCAGAATTACTCAGAAAAACAATCGTACCAACTGAGGAAAAGCGGATTAAACTAATCCGAGCTTGATTTCGCTAGTTTTATTGACTTTTTAGCATAAACGCAATGATGAAGATTTGCAAAGTCAATATTTTTTCCACTTTTGTAAAAATCTTGACGTCAGTAGGTTAAGGGGGGGAGGCAAAAAACGAAGCTTGTTGATTTGCCAGGATTTGTTGAAATGCTGACGCCATATTTGGACTTTACCGCGTACGCTTGCGAGGGCCTCACCAGATCCTAAAACCTTGAGAGAAGAACGGTCGTACTTGGTGACGTACTCGTCGCCGTATTTGAGCAATAGTCGCAGGGCCGTCGGAGCCCCGTAAAAATGGCTGATTTTCAGTTTTTCCACCAAGTCCCAATACCTTCCTAGAACAAAAAAATAATATTAAAAATTGAGTAGTTTGAATAGTTAAGAAATATTTTGCAATCCAAATTTTGCTCATACCTGGATCCGGATACACTGGGGTGCTTTCAAAAAGCACAGAGGTGGCTCCGTTGCACAATGGCCCGTACACGATGTACGAGTGCCCGGTGATCCATCCGACGTCGGCTACGCATCCGAAAATGTCCCCTTCGTTGCATCCGAATGCCAGACTGTGCGTGATGCTCGTATACAGCAAGTATCCGGCCTGGGTGTGAACGATGCCCTTTGGTTGACCGGTGCTGCCAGACGTGTACAGCATAAACAGAATATCTTCGCTGTCCATCTCTTCGGGAATGCAATCAAAGCTTTCTTTTGACATGGCCTTTATCGTAAAAAAAGAAAAATGGCCCACAATTTTTAATATATTTGTTTAAATGATTGCTGGGGGTGTTGATTTAAAAAAATTTACTAGTAGAAGTTAATTGGTAGATGGAAAATGCAACGTTGAAGTTGTTACCTCATTCTTGTTTATGTAATTATCACTATGTTATTTTTGTTAGGCTTTCAAAATAAAGCCAAACAAGATCCAAAATGATTGTGATAAAGCAATTACAATTTCACAATCATAACATTTTGAAAGAAATCCAATTCCAGGAAGTTAGCAAACCAGGTCAATTCCTCCCTTCATAATCATACCAGATGTCAAATATGAATGGCCCAGATTAAAATCTACATTCAAAAGTAAGAAATGCTTCTCTGCTCTTGCTTAAGCACTCAAACTGAGAATTGACATGAACCTCACCTAGATTATCTTGCAATAAAAATAATTTGGCAAAATATCCTGCCCAACTAATTATAGTCTAGGACAACATTTGAAAAATAAGCCTTCATCATGTAGGCTACTACAACGTACACATTTATTGCGAGAGCAAGTAGCACTTTTCAAACAATTAGCATCAATATGAGAAAATTAACTGCAGTAATTAGCAATTCTCTGCAATTTTTTTCGCTGATTTTTTACTCAGCTTGAACTCCTTAATTTTGATTCTGGCACACCATGTTTGGTGGCTTCCACCATTGCCAATTACTTAATCGACCGTTCAATTTTAATTAATTTATAAGGGCTTAATGACCTTTAAGCGGCAAACAAAAATGCCATAAAAATCGCAAATTTTTCACTGACCTTTGACCCTCTGCTTTTACCCCTTGCCAATGATTTTGGTGCACCATTTTTAGTGGATGTCTCATTGCCAATTACCCTTAAATTGTAATTAATTTAAAAGTGTCATATATAACAATTCATTTGTTATCTTGATCCTTGGCAATTAATTTGAATTTCATTGCTGAACACTTTCACTTTTCAAGGGTTTTGATGAACCAATTATACTATAGTTTAACTAATTATACAAATTATTAAAAATTCATAGAAAACAATTACTTTCTCCTATTTTAAGTGCTTCATTGTAAAAATTATAGTTCAAGTTTCAACCATCCTGACCATTTAAAAAATAAAATAAAGGTCGTTCCCTATGCAGCGAACAACCTCTTTTCAACAACCCCACCACACATCTAAATTAAACACATGGCGACACGTCATGTAAACACGTTTGGTGAAAACCATGAAATATTCAACATCCTAGATATGATCTACATTTAAAAAAAGGGATCGAGTGTGTTCAAGGTTAGAAATCACCTCATTAAATTTCCTTAATCCATTTGACATTGTGTGTTAGTTTAAATATTATTCTTAGGAATTATTTACACAGGATGAAGGGTTATAGATCTCGATATCTCCACTGCAAAATGTCAACATCTCTTGAGTGAATGGCTTTAAAATTCTTCACAAATGAATGAAATTTTGCACTAGTGATACGAGTTCAATCACTTCCAATTTAATTATTAACCACCATCAGTTAATGTAGAGATGAGATAACCATAAAACTTGGATTTATAAGCTGCACTTCAAAGGTTAAGCATCAATTAATGAGTCAGTCTGGCCTTCTTGCCATATCAGTTACACTTCCGAAGTGTGGCACTTCCCTAGTGTTCATGCACACTTCTTTTGAATTAAAGTTCACTTATCCAATTAACCAACAACGTGCCAATTTGTGGCAGAAGAAACTCATACTCACATCTTCAAGATCAATGTCAAGTCTGGTTTTTGGAACTTCATTCCCCGTTCTCTGGGCGACGAAGACCCTTTTGACACTCGGACATTTTTCGACTGCCATGTCCACGGTTTCTTTCAAATCAATTATCTTCCCGCCTCTTAAAGCCTGATCAGCCACAATCACTGTCTCAGACTGAGCTACACATAGAAAACAAAATATTACTCCAGCGTATAGTTCAATACTATTGTGATATGTTAAATTTTGGATACTCCAGGGGGTGAAAAATCCACTGCACGAAACCTGTACTTTTTCTGGGATTAAAAGAAACAATAAAAATACAGATAACATTAACTTTGACCTCTGAAAAATTGCAGTTTTCATAAAATTCCGTAGTTTTTTGTTGCATTTAACTTCAGAAAAAGTACAATTTTTGCGTCAGAAAGTTTTCTGCTGGGAACATTTCTGGGTTATATTTGGTAAAGGTGGAGACTGGATACAAGAGCCATTAAATTTGTTCAAACAACATTCACAACAAACTGTGAAATTAAGATAGTGATGGAATATTATGATGCAAGTGGTAGTTAAGCAATTAAATATGATTGGACAGTAATCCGAAATTGCCATCATTCAGTTTTGTTACATGGATCTTTACGGTTTGGATTTAATTAGAACTTTTTATATCTTAATTATTTTGACCAACATTTACAAAGATTCATCTGATGTACACATGATGAAAACAAAATGGTATGATTAAATTTTTAAATATATATATACTTGAAATTTGATGATTAAATTTAGGTCAAATATGTCTCGGAATTTAAACATATAATTTGATGTCAGATGTATAGCCTATAATTTGCCATTATAGTTCCCACGATACCGTGACAGAACCTCATTTGTTGCAAGAACTTGCATTTGTTTTATATAATTACACATCCATAATTTGCATTATTAATGCCCTAATCATTTATTATGGTCCAGTGGCCATTTTGGGGCGTCAAAACACGTACCATCGTTTATTCTGGCAGCTAGGGCTTCAGCGCTGAATCCAGCAAACACGACGGAATGAATAGCTCCAATTCGAGCACATGCCAACATGCTGGCTACAGCAAAGGGAGACACTGGCATGTAGATTGCGACACTGTCGCCCTTCTTCACACCGTGCCGTCTCAACACGTTACCAATTTGGTTGACCATTTCATAAAGTTTTCTAATGGGTAAAAAAACAACGAATACTGCAGCTTACAGTTCATCATAACAATACCCATCAAAAATTGTATAGGCCTACCCATAAGTTATATACTGTGTTTGCCCTGGCTCGTCTTTTTCCCAAATCAAAGCTACTTTATTTGGATTTCTTTTCACATGACGATCCAAGCAATTCACTGCAATAAAGACAAAAGGATTAATTAGTTCCATTTTTAGTACTCTAACCACTTTTGCACACACCGATGATCACAATTAGTTTTCAAATCATGTTCAAACTTGTCCACTTGAGAGTTTGAGCCAGCCAACGTTAACGAAACGATAACGGTAACGACAACGAGAAACAGCGCTGGAGGTCCGGAATGTCAAGGACTACGCTATGCGAAGCATGGCATCCCAATGCCATTCCGGGCTTCCTGTGCTGTTTCTCGTTAACGTTATCGTTATCGTTTCGTTAACGTTGGCTGGCTCAAACTCTCTATTATGGCCAGTGACGGACGTCATCACTTTACAATAGCACGTCAATTATTGTCCATTTTATTATTTACTGACCTGTTAACGTCACCAATGAGTGGATATATCAATAAAAACCTCAACATTTGATCATTATTTTTCAATTCAGTGACCTGTACCAAGCGTCACTAGAAGAGTGTCATATATTAGCCAATTTCGTCATTTATTGATCGCCAAAAACTGTTATATTTGATTTGGCCCTAAATACATAGGAATTTTGATGAAATATGAACTCTGGAAGATAAGATGTCCAAGCATAAATGAAACGCTTTATTTAAAATTTAAAAAAACATAGAAATGGCTATTTGAAATTTTTAGAAATATAAAAAAATCATTAGAAATTTATAAGATTTAGCTAAAAGTTGTATATTCTCTAAGTTAGTTAGGAACATAGATATGTTTGATATAAGTGATAATAAGATAAAATGCAACATCCACAATAAGATTCTGGGTAAGATGGTCTAGCTAAAGGGGATAATTGGGAAATTTCGACGCTCTAAATAAAGAGTTTGAGCCAGCCAACGTTAAAGAAACGATAACGATAACCTTAACGAGAAACAGTTCTGGCGGCCCGGAATGGCATTGGAATACCATGCTTCGCATATATAGTGTAGTCCTTGACATTCCTGGCCGCCAGCGCTATTTCCCGTTATCGTTTCGTTAACTGGCTCAAAATCTCTATTATGTCAATAGAGAGTTAATTTGAGCCATCCAACGTTAATGAAACGATAATGATAACGTTAACGAGAATCAGCGCGGGAAGCCCGGAATGGCATTGGAATGCCATGCTTCGCATAGGGTAGTCCTTGGCATTCCGGACTGTCAGCGCTGTTTCTCGTCGTTACCGTTTCGTTAACGTTGGATGGCTCAAACTCTATTTTAAAGTTTCGTAAAAAAAAAACCGTTCACGACAATGTGAAGCAGTGAATCTTATTGGATCCACTTGATGTACCTGTTGAAAACAACATAAAAAACCCAAAAGTGCTTCAACCTTGGTCGGCATCATGCCAACTATAAGTCTATAAGGGCCTACGACCAATGTTTTAGTACTTAAAAAAACAAAAACGTCAGTGACCTAAAGTGCAAAAAGGTAACATATGCATTTATGGAGACTAAATTTTTTGCTGGCGTTGCAAATTTACCAACATTGATGGATTAGCCATCATGAGCTATAAGCGCCCATGTGCCCATAAAGGTGCTTACGTGTTTATTTATTCATGGCTATAGCTGACGCATTCAGTTTTTGAAATAGTGCAGAAAGGCTGATACGAAAGGCACCAGAAAAGAATGTGGCCTCGAGCTATTTATTAGAAAATGACGTCTAGTTTACAATCAGGGAACCAAACGCTTTCCCTTAAGGGGCCCACCTGCCTACCATGCTATGCCACTATGAGCAAGGTGACGGAGAAAAACATGGGCCCCCGCATGTATAGAGATCAAGGTTAGATTATTTTTACCTGTTATATAAAATACAGAAATCAAGTTTGATAAAAAAGGTACAATCTAGGACCATATTAAGGGCTTAATTGACAATGTGCATAACATTTATGGCAGTATTTTTACAACCGATGTGCCGCCAAAGGTCCCTTCTTTATGTTCATATAAAAGAGATTAGAGAGTTTGAGCCAGCCAACGCTTTAACGTTAACCTTAACGTTAACGGCTGGAAGGGTTAGTTCTACCCAATGAACTAAATGAACGTCATGAGTGCCGTTGACGTTCACTTAATTCATTGGATAGTC
>JAUJYV010000145.1:0-87155 GCA_033995625.1 Ophyiulus pilosus
GGATGTAATGTTTAACGGATCCAAGGGCGCACACTCGGGTACAGTTCTGCATGGTTTCTGGGGAGCACACTCGTCCTCGATCATTTTTCCGGATACAATCCTGCATGGTTCCTGGGGAGCACACTCGTCCTGGATCATTTTACCGGGTATAGTCCTGCATGATTCCTGGGAATAACTATCGTCCTCGGTCACACTACCGGATATAATGCTTAACGGTTCCAAGGAAGCATATTCGTCCTGTACCATTCTACTGGGTAGATTCTTGCATGGTTCATGGTGGACACACTTGTCCTCGAGCATCCTACTGGTTAGAGTCCTGACCGGTTTCTGGGATGCATTCTTTTTCTGGGTAATTCTGCAGGGCACAGTCTTGACCGGTTTGTGAGATACATTCTTTTTCTGGGTGATTCTGCAGGGCACAGTCTTGACCGGTTTGTGGGATACATTCTTGTTCTGGGTAATTCTGCAGGGTACAATCTTGACCGGTTTGTGGGATGCATTCTTTTTCTGGGTAATTCTGCAGGGTACAGTCTTGACCGGTTTCTGGGATACATTCTTATTCTTGGTAATTCTGCAGGGTACACTCTTGACTGGTTTCTGCGATACATTCTTATTCTGGGTAATTCTGCAGGGAAGAGACCTGACCGGTTTCTGGGATACATTTTTATTCTGGGTCATTCTGCTGGGAACGGTCCAGTACGTTTCCGGTGGATCACACTCGTCCTCGATCATACTACTGGATGAAATGCTTAACGTTTCCAGGGGAGCACACTCTCCCTGGACCATTATACTGGGAACGGCCCAGTACGGTTCCTGGGGTTCACACTCGTCCTGGATCACATTGGTGGAGGAAGTTCTAATCAGTTTTTGGGGGCAAAAAACGTCCTGGATCATATTGGTCGGGCAAGTCCTGATTTGATCCTCCTCTGGGGCACAGTTTTCAAGTATTAAGCTGTAGAAGGTTTCTGTGGAGGAATCCTGTTCTATGGTATCATTGAGCTCGAAAGAAGTGCCCATTTCGTTTGCAAGGGCTGCAATTCCGTTCACGTTCACCTGAGATCGCACCTGGGTTGTGCAGGAAGTGGAGGTAAAAATGCTTTTGGTGGACATTCCTGTGCATGACAATTGAAGGTCGACATTGGCAAACCACGGGTGCTTCAGGGCTTCTTCGACGATCGGTCTTTCCTTAGGCTTAAAAGCCAGGGTTTGCATCAGAAAACTTGTGCACTCTTTGGACAGGTTGGTTTCCTCAAGAAATTCGTGCAAATTTCCCACGTTGTTTTTGAGTAGGGCTTTTCTTTTTTTCAAACTCCAAATACTTTTTTTTGACTTGAAGCCGGGACCGAAGATGTTGCCGTCGGTGAGCAATATTAGTAGACTTGCCCCAACGGCCCACACTTGCGCCTTTTCCCTCTCTTTTTCCGAGCTTTGTTAGAAGAAAATACATAAAGCTTTAATAAAGCTTCAACCGCTTATCAAAACATGTATAAGTAATGATACCAAAGGTCTCATGCACCCCTATTGGTCAAATTTCAACAATAAGTCGTTAGTACTATTGTATGCATGCACGAGTAGGCCAATATGCATTTCGTTGGACATCACTACAGTGATAAGTGAAGTTTGTTTGACCCCTTACCATATAGTAGTAGGCTAGTAGGCCTAGGTCAAATCGTGTTCAGATTATTCAAAATGTATGCAATGAAAAATCTACAACAGGGTTCGAGTAGCCTTAAAATCGGTGAAGTCGGGAAATGTATTCGATTTTTTAGCACCACGAAAAAGTTGGGAATGTTGCTAGAACTTTGTTAGACCCCATGCAGTGTATGCTGTAATTTTCTATTGTTGTTGTAAAATTTCCGTTAATAGACAGTTTTCGCATGTCAACGTCTTTATACTTACCTTAACTTTAATGGCAGGAAGGGAAGAACCACGCAAGCGCACCCATTACGTTCAGTTAGTTCATGGGGTAGTTCAATGCGTGACTCCTCCCGTCCCGCCATTAAAGTTAAGGTAAGAATAAAGACACTTTATAGACAATTTCTTAGACTCTTTGGAAAGATATGTTATGGTATTGGTCGTGGGAAGAGGTAATTAGAAATTTAACTGATGATCCTTTAAATTATTGAAAATGCTTGAAATTTTCCAGCATAAATCAGTTGAAGAAATGCTGTTTCTTTTCCAAAATATGTTGAGGGGCATTATTTGTACCAGTTTATTGTGCTTTCTAAAAAAGCATTAGATTTTAAATTGTTTTGAAACGTGTCTCAATAGTGTCATAATTATAGTATTTTATAGTGTAGTGTATTCATTTAACTGAATTTCCCTTGACCTAATATGTCTCATTATCCGCCATATCGTGCTCTGGAGCGAGCAACTGATATTCGTTCAGATCTATTCAAACCGATTAATCACCATTTAGTAAATCCTTCCGGACTTTTGGAATTGACCGTTGCTGAATTCGTTTTTAGTCGCTTTTTTGCTCCCGAATGCAGGGTTTCGAACTTTGCTATTCTGGCATCATTCCTTTCGTCCACCCAAACCTGTTCAAAGTTGAAATCGTGATGATACAAACCGATTTCGTTACTGTGTTTAAAGCCTAGCAAAGTCTGCATCGTCCATCTTTTGGCCATGGGTTCCCTGGCATTACCCAGAGGAATAAGAACAGTGTTTCTGGCGTCGACAAATTGTGTGCTGACCGGGTTGATGCCGACGTTTTCGTACACGAAATAAGCCCTTTTATTGTGGTTGAACTGGTCCCAAAGTTTCAAGATGCTTGGATGGTCCAAATGGATCCAATTGAACCTCTGCTTGTGGTTCTTATCTTTCAATTTGTATTCCGCGACGTAGGCTTGTTCGGTTTTGCACGATTCCTTCGAATTGACCAAGTAGACGTTATGTCTTTGACCATCCTCTATTTTTTCTACCAATTCATAGCCGTGTTCGGCTAAAATGGAGGACACGTCCACTTTGGAGTTATCTGCTCCCATGTTGGACTAAAAAGCGAGGCCTAAAATATCGGAAGGAAGTACGTTACGAAGTTGATATCGGCAACGCTATCTAAATGCATTTTTTTTTCAAGCTTTTAAGTTGGAGAAACCGCATTTTTCAATAAGTGACGTTGCGATGAATATTTTACGAGATAAAAAGATGATGTGCTTTCCATTGAACGTCCTTACCCACTCAAACACGACAACAACAATGTGCGGTTTTGCAATACCAAGCATTTATATTTCAGGCGATACATGCATATCCAAAGAATTCTATGTACCAACATAACTCAAAAATTCCATGTACGGTCCATTCATGGACATATTAGAATTATTCTATTCAAGGCTATGTTAGAAATTGGGAATGTCTGGACCATAAATGCCAAGATTGCACATCTATATTCCTTTATGTGGTCAATTCACGTAGGGATTAATCTTGAATATACTCTTTGTATATCATTCCTGCCTTATGTTGCCCATGTAGACCATTCAAAAAACAGTATGGTCTACAGATCCCTATACATGGTTATTCGTGGCTATATAAACTGTACACAGGTTCAGTATTTAAATATGATATTGTATACAATAGGACACATGCTGTACAAGTTCATAAATGTATATACAGTCGATTCCGCTTTATCTGGACACTGGTTAATCTGGGCAGCCATTTATTAGGACCAAATTGTCAAGAACAAATCCGGGCAGTATATATTTTTTAACTTCGCATATTCTGGGCAGCCGCCTAATCTGGGCAAAACGCCTCCGCCGGATGTGTCCAGATTAAGCGACTGTATTGCATAGTGTATAACTTTTCCACTTTGATGTGTATAAATCCCATGAAACAACATGCTTGTTTTTGCAATAAACATAGGTGTTGGTCATGAACGTTTTAGTTTTAACATAAAATACACTAGTAATTAACGTTGAATTTAGACTACAAACTATCTTACCTTTAGTAAAACCTGCCATTTCCAAATTATGAAATTATATGGACATTAGGCTTTAATATTGACTGGAACATCCCAAAAACGATGCACAGAGCAGCCCCAATTTTGACCGATAAAGCCTATTGAATGTACTCGGTAATTTAATCATACTGAATGTCTCCGAAACTACATACTCTTTTACTGATGATATTCATGATAAACATATATTAAAATAATACAATTTTAGACATATTTTAAGGTAAGAAGTTCGTCTTGAGGATTCTAAATTCAAAACAAATATGAAACCGCACGTGAAATGCACGTGTGAAGTTCATGCTTAGCACGTGAAGTGCACAGAGTGTCCCAAAAATGACTGCCAAACTTAATTAATCGTTATTACATTAAATCTTGAAAAACTATATTTTCAGCACCAAGTTTTCCACCTCAAGATCTGAAATGCACTGCAACATCATCAAGAGTAATTCGAGTGAAATGGACTCCTCCACCTCAACAGTATGTTCATGGAATACTTTTAGGATACAAAGTATTTTATCAACCAGTCGACATTTCTGAAGGTAGAATAAAACCAAAATTATCTCTTTTTTGCAATGAGCAATTTCAAAAATCGTGACTAACCAAAAATGCAGTTTGTTAGGTTGCATTTTAAACATCATTTCAAACTGTATTACATTATTAAATATATCTAAAACTGCATGACAAGGACTGTGAATATAGCAGAAGAGTAGGGAAACCTAAATTTATAAAAATTGATGTTGTAGTAAAATTTATGGAAATCATGGTAGAGATTAAGGGTAAATGCATGAATGTAATCTTATCGATTCAGGTTATCAGTAGGATGATATTTGCCTATATATATTATGAATATTTATGCAGCATTGTAAAAGGCTAAATTAGATAACTGCTTCATGTGGTGCACTAAGTTCGATTAAAAATCACAATTAGCACATGGTTCGTCACGTTGCTTTTCAAGAATAAATTAAACAGTTGCTTTAAATCCACCATGAATATGTAAAAATATGATAAATCGAGTCATGACCTAAACCTGTTTGCAGGGCACGAATTTATGATTAGCAAAAATTAAATTCAAATGCTGAATGACATTACATTTAGACCTGCGTATGTTTGCAGAGATATCATAGTTGTATTTGTTGGTTTGTTGGATGTGGATTTATAAGGCACAATGGCTGAAAGGCAAAATACATCATACTGCATAGTAGGGGAATTTAATCGAAAATTCGTTTTGTCATTGTTAATGCAGAACTCAGAATTTTGAGTGAAATTATTTACTACGCATTGATTGCCTATCCTGCATTCTGTTGCATGATAATCACATAATATACATTTCAACAATATATTATTCACTGATAGCTTTAAAACATTTTCATTTCAAAAATATGAAATTACCCAAGTGTTGTGTCACTCAACCTACTATGTAAAAAAAATTGTGCTTGATAATGTGACATTTACTCGCAAACTTAGACGTATTTCCTTTTCTTGTTCTTAAATAAGGTTCTTAATCCTGGTCATTACTTTCTTATTTTCTTATCAAATGAGCGCAATTATGTGAGGAAGCTACTCTGTCCTTTTCCTAGAGACATTGGAGCCGAAATCGAGCCCTTCGACCACACTACATCTGGAAGATTTGGACCCATTTACGAATTACACCATCCGGGTTTTAGCATTTACAAAAGCTGGAGATGGAGTCAGGAGTAAAGCAGAGTTTTGCAAGACGGAGGAGGATGGTAGGTGAGCTGAACTCCTGTTCGTTTCAAATGTATCTCAACTTTCAAACAATTAAGATTTTGAATTAAAAATTAAGTTTATTTAACGTCATTGACACCTTGTTATTTTCAGTTCCAAGTGCCCCAGCTGATATAAAAGTTCTGGTGATGTCATCGGACGCCATATTGGTGTCATGGCGACCACCAAATCGTCATAATGGAAAGATCACCAAATACACGGTGTACATGAGAGGTGGGCCATTGGAGGTAACTAAGTAAAACACTGGTAGTTTTAGTAAGTTTTCCGTGGTTTTGGTCATGCAGTACAATAAGTTTGGTGTTATTTCTCATATGCAGAGACCAATGGACCATTCACTTCCACCAAGGGAACTGTTGTTTGAAGCAAGAAGTCTTAAGGAGGATTTTCAGTACGAATTCTGGGTGACTGCGTCCACTGTCATGGGTGAAGGCAAACAGTCCAGAAGAGTTTTCTTGTCACCCCATTCAACGGGTAAATTAAACCATACTTAATTTTGTATATGGGTAAACTTCCAGGTGGAAAAGTTATATATGACATGTATGGGTCATCCATATTTCATCTTTTAATTTTTATTTACAGTTCCTGCAAAAATTGGATCGTTTGCTGAAAGTATCATCGTGTATCGGAAGACAGACGTACGACTTCCATGTCGAGCTGTAGGAATTCCTACACCAGAACGTGTATGGACATTGAGAGGTCAAACTTTACGAGCCACTAATAGGATAAGAATTTTACCGGATGGTTCACTAGACATAAGAAATAGCATGTCTTCGGACTCTGGCAACTATACTTGCAGAGTGGAAAATATTTACGCAGTGGATGAAATTACGCACGATCTCATTATAAAAGGTAAGAAATAATTTTAAATGCAGTGGATTCCGGTTAATAGGAGCGACCTCTTAATATGGACACAAATTGGAAATGATATTTTTCATGGTGACACTCAAGTAGCAATTGGTCATTTTTTGGTCATTTTTTCACCAAAAATGACGTCAAAATGGTCAACTTTGCTAGTTGGGCAGTTAAAGAATGTTTAGAGAATAAATTCTTGAACGACAGATACAGTAATTATATTACATTTGAATACCATTAAAAATAAATTTTCGATGTGTTCTTATTAAATGGATTCCACTTATATCAGCTGAAATCGTTTTTAAACTTACTTTATAATGTGTTTAATTCGTTTCAGTCAAAGAGGAAAAAGCAGGTAAGAAGTACTTGTATTATAATGGAAGAATATTGATGCCCGAAAATTTACCAAATATTTGTAACGAGTTTTCAAATAAATGCTGACTACATTTTCTTTCGATAATTACAATGCCGGTATTGTTGGACCTAATGCTTAACCGAATTATAATGATATAAATAATTACATACATATACTTCCTTTGCATTTAAATAATCTAGTGAATCAAATTATGCATTATTTGTAGCTTAAATATATTATAACCAATTGCTGAAATTACAATTATTATCCGATTCATGTTTTTTTATAGTGCCACCATCTCCGCCCATTATTAAGATCAGCAATATTGGGAAAACATTTTTTACTTTGTCTTGGAAAGTTGAAGATGATGGAGGAAGTACAATGAAAAGTAATATTTTTAGAATATATGAAGCTTAACTTATCGGTCATTAAAAAGGACGTCGTCAAGAGGGGGTAGGGGGATCTGCTGTCATGTGGACACCATGTGGACAGAGGAGAGGGTTGGACGATGCCATTTTGGACGTCCACTAATTTTCTTTAAAACCTCGGGAAAGTCGGATATTATGTCTAAATTTGTGTTAAACACCAATTTTATGCTTGAATTTCCCTTCAAGGTCAAGAAATTTCCATTAATCAAACAAATCTGGATGGCCCTTTGTATGTTCCAAAAACTTTTCTGGACACCTTACTTTAAAAAAAAAATTAAGGACGTGTGTGAGGGGAAGAAGGGAGGGGGTCTGGGTCAAAATGGATACCGTGTGAACAGGGGTGGGGTCAATTTTTTAAGGAATTTCGGGGACATACCTTTTGAATGGCCCGTTACATATACCAAGTGCAACGTATAGGAATCTTTCCCTCTGTATAGCAGAATCATTTTCTTTCATGACTCGTTGTATCTTATATAAGAAATTTCAAAAAATTCTAGTAAAATCAATGTGGATATTCATTAAGTCTTGCAGACATATGTATGCACAAGTTGCAGACAATTTATAATTAAAATAATGGGGAAAAAAAGAGAGAAGGGCGGATTTAATTGTTATTACATTACTTGCATTGTTCGATAGCGTAAGCTTAATTGTAACGTATGCATACTTTTTGTTGTTTTTATGTAGGTTACACATTGAATCACAAAAGTGATAGTGAAAATAGCGCTTGGCAACAACAGATATTAGAAAGTGAAAATACTTCCTACGTTTTAAGAAATTTGTATTGCGGAAGTCGATATCATGTTTTTATGACAGCCACTAATCAGGAAGGAAGCAGTGTTGCCAGTAATATGGAAACAATACATACAAAAGGAATAGGCAAGTATAAATAGGGACTAAGTTTGCTTGCATCAATCAAGCTTGATATGTGTTGAAATAAATTACAAATATAAATAAAAAAATTAAACTCTCAGTGTCGAGTTTTTGTAACAACCTGCGGGAAGAATTATATAAGGCCATATTTGCCATTTGTAAGATAGTATATTAAAGGACACATATGGTCGTGCATTGACATATTTTGATACATAATGTCACATATGCCCAATGTCTGTTGTCTATATATAATTGTTACACCCGGGACCACTACCATAATACAGTGTAAACTTGAGTGGAAAAATTATCTCACATATATTGGTATACAGTCGAACCCGCATGTTACATGTATATGAAAATAATATGGTATACATATGGCCCTATATAATTTTTACAAGCGTGAACGTATTAGTAAAACTATTTGAATATTTTTATGAAAAGTAACGTACAATGAATATTTCAATTATTTTTCAGCACCAATTGTGCCTTCACAAGATTCCCTTTTAATCCCAAATCGAACATTTGTAACGATTAATTTGGAAGCATGGGCGGAAGGTGGTTGCCCAATTAAAAAGTTTATCATCGAATGCAGACAAAAGGGAAATTTTGAATGGATTTTAATTACCAACGAAGTAGTTCCTGAACAAAAACAGTATATTATAAGAGATTTAATAACAAATACTTCCTACACGATACGAGTATCTGCTATTAGTGATGCAGAAGTAAAAAGAGCGGAATATGACGTAATCACACTAGATGACCAAAAAGGTAGGCTATACAAATCTCATCCATTTTTTAAAAATAATGAATCCAATTTTCTATAATATTTCAACAATTTAAATTACAGGAATTTATTTACCGGAGATGGTAGCAGAAGGAAGTGTAAAATACATTCCATTTTATTTCAATTTAAATGTCATAATACCAACAGCAGTTGCTTTAATAGTCATCATAGTTGTAACAGCCACTGTATGTGATTTCATGAGACGAAGACAGTACAGTAAGTAGACAATATCTAAATAAATTTGTCAAAATGTGTCCAATTTCCGGTCTATCCATATATGGAATGAGCCATAAATGCCCATACTAGTCTAAAATTTGTTTTTTTCCACTCGAGGAACTATTTTTTAATGTCCTCAACCTCTTTTTCCTAATCTCAAATAGCATGAATATCAGATATATACATCATTAAGTGTATTTCAGCACAGCTTCCCTATCTTAAAAATGTGTATCTCTTTTTAACAGGATATCCTACTAGAAAAAGTGTTTTATCAAGTTTTAAAGATTCTAAATCAAGAAACCTGGAGGAAAAGCCTACACATACAAACCAGGAAGGTGCTCAGAACTATACATCTGCCAATCGTCCCAATTCACCCGGTAAGTATGAAGGAAACAATCGATAAACATATTTAAATTATGTGTTATAAAGAAATTTTATTAAAAATACTATGAAATGCAAATTTGAATATAAAAAATATAAACAGCTGCATAAATGAAAAAAGAATCACATCAATGAATAAATTTTAGTGTGTAAAAGCAGAATTGTGTGTAATAATATAATTATATTTTAGGTCCCCAGGACGATGTTAGTCCATATGCCACATACCAGTTACCTGAATGTATGTCCCAAGAAGAAGATAGTCTTCCGATGAAAACATTCGGCCAACAATTGGGTACACCAACATCAGCACAACCACAATCCGCAGTTTCAGTAAGACACACTCTATTGATAGCAAATTATTTAAAAAAACAGAAATTTGAATCAGATTATGTGCTTAACTAATACCCAGTTTCATTGGGACACATTTACAGGCCAACAGTAAAGGTTTATATTCAAAAGTAAGAAAAATAAGATCATCTGGGATTAATGAAAGACAACGGTATCCCAGTCTACGTAAGTATGAAATAATTGATCATGTAATGATTATTAAACTCAGAATCAATCTTAGATAATTTTATACATTTTGGAAAATGTCGTATGTGATATAATTTCTCTTTCAATTAGCAATCATACTATTATTTTAATTAAATAATGCATGGCAATTGAATGGCCCATATATATGTCATGGCTAATACATCGCAGTTTTGATATGGAAATATTGCCCCCTGAAGTTAGGCAATCACTGATAGCAGTTAAGCAACCATAGGTAGCCAACATTTAGGGGCAGAATATAAAATATGAAAATATCTATCTTTATAATGCTGAATATAAATTAAAAAATACTATACTGCGAATTTATAAATATGTTAACTGCCACGTTGTATAAACACGCACACTAAACAAGGCCTGGAATTGTCGCGGCACATTGAAAAAGGGACTAAAATTGCCGAGGCACACTTACAAACTTTTCATAAAATTATTTTGAAAAAACATTTTTAAATATGTTCGACCCTTCATCAAACTCGGCGACACACTTGGGGGCCCTTGGTAGCACACTAGTGTGTCGTGGCACACCGGCAGAAAAATACTCGTGTACATAATCCCCTTGGTTGGTTGCTATGGTATTCAAATACAGGGTGTCACATAGAAAGCAAAAAGCCATGTTATAAAAATATATAAGCCATTTTATCAGAATTTTTCATTTTATAAGGATACTAGCACCACCTAGGGCACATTTTCTAAAGCATTTTATCGATTTTGTATCCATATAGCCGTTGAAACACATCCATCTTTCGATGATAGCAGAGGATACCCTGGAAAACACAAGGGTCCTCCACCAAGAGAAATCCTCCGCATGCATCCCTTTATCGAGAGCGCCGTACCAGTGGCTCCAAGTGCCCCACCGGCAGAATATGAAAGCACACTTATCGAACGACCAACTACACCAGAAAGCAATTCTTGCACATTAAAATACGACCAAAATTCAAGAACGAAACCATTTCACAGAGGTGAGTTGCAACAGCTAATCATTAATATTGACTTTAGTATTTTAAATGATGAAATTTAATCAAGTGTGCGGTGTAGATCTATGACAATCAAGGAGGGATTGAAGAGTAAAAACCTATGGGGATTCATATTATACCTGCCAACATTTGCATTAATAGTAACGATTGATTTTTCGAATAATTTGAAGAACATACATAAGGTTCGACTGTTTACAGGGAAATTCCAATTACGTACATATATGGACATATCAGAAATTGGGCATATACAGTCGAACCCGCTTAATTGCACAGCGACCCGGCAAGCCGAAAATGTGCAATTAAGAGGTTTATGCAATTATCCGGTCACAATTTCATACAAACGGTCCACATGGGGCTTGCAAAATATGTGCATTTATCCGGTTTATGAAATTAAGCGGGTTCAACTGTATCTAAATGGTTGTATTCATAGACTGAATATGCTATATTATAAATAGAATTATTGTGCGGTTTTTCTTCCATATAGCGACAAATAGCGTGTTAAATATGAGATATAATATGGCCCTATATAATTTTTCAACCCGGGTGATTTAAAGGAATAATGTAAAACTCAATTTTATTATGTCCTGACCGACCTAAAGATTAACAGAACCATTAAATTACATTTGTGGCAAAGATGTAAATAAAAATAAGAATAACATACAATTTGTGTCGATACATTGCAACCAAAATTTAGAGCTTTGCTTTGCTAAAGTCCTCAAATAAAATGTTGGGGGCAATTGAGTTAAACGTTAGACGATTAAAAATGAGTTATTTTCTTGCCCACGCAGACCTTATTTATACGATATGACAGGGGAAGATATCGTATAAGTAAGGTATTAAGAAATGTACCTTTACAATCTACTGGGAAAACGTTTAATTTTTCAAGTACCGTGGGGCAATGTAGGGCGATAAAGCAGCAGCAACTATTAAAACTTTTACGACATCAATTAGCCATTACTGTAGCGAATTTCCGATAATAAAACAAGTATAAAAAGACTGAACTCTTACAGTATCGGTAGCAAAAATTGAGAGGGGGAGAAAAAAGATTTGGGAGATATTTGTCGATGGTCTTTTTATGCACGAAACATTTCAGTCGAGACTAAATGAAATTTACCAAAGAATCTTGAAAGTATTGCAGGAAAGTTTTATGTAACATTTGCCAATTAAACGAACCTTTTATTTGCATTTGAATGCAAAACAATAAAAAAAAGTTAATGGCGGCCACCCGCGTTATTATAACTGTTAGGCAATAAACATTTTTACGATGCTATTTTATAGTGCCGGATTTGTTGTATCATCGACCGGATTCCAGTACATCAAATGAAACTGCATCACCAGAAGTGGAGAGAAGGGGCACTTTTACGGAGGATAGGCACAGGAATAGGCAACACAGAAGAAACAATGATTTTTCACCCAAATGGTCGGAAAGGTAAGGACCTTTTAAACCTACTTCAAATTTACAACAAATGTATGTTTTATGTTCAACAATATATTTCAACAATTTCATGTATGTAGAACACGTATAGTACAGCATACATACAAAAAGTTGACTAAACTTTACGTTAATGTGTAGTTAAGTATCTTCCTGGTGTAAAAGTTATATATGGACATGTATAGGCAATGCATAGACGTGTGTGCCATAACAGCCATGCATGGGCCATATTTGACCCATGAAGGGCCATACAGAGCCATGTGTATATTGTTTTTTACTTATGTTAGGAAAGTTAGGATATTTTAACGTAATGCAAATTTCCAACATGGAAAACTTTATCATGAAAAGTTAAATTCAATATAAGAATTTAAGGCAATTTTTGTACACGTAATACAATTTATAAAAAAAAATTAAGGGCAGTATTATTTTATGAAAAATTAATAAGCAAGTTTTCAATTGAACTCAAGTGAAGTAAAAAAAAGTTTAAAATGTATATGTATTTGCTTTGCTTAATGTCATCAAATAAAACGTTATTGAGTCAAACTTTAAATGATTAAAATATTTCATTATTTAAAATGCTTCATTGTAATACGTAATTAATACATATTATAAATAAAAATCAGACTTATGTAGAATTTAGAAAAAGGGCATTGTTTCGGTTTGCAGAAAATGCCATGAGATGGCGTTGGGTGACATGCTAGCGCTTTAAGCAAAGGGTCATTGAATTTACACGGATGTTCAAACTATTTTTATCTGAAGACCTCGTAAAACCATAGCAAACAATATATCCAAGGCAGTTAATTGGATCTCCATTGCTTCTTTTCTTTTATATTCAACAGTAAAATTCAAAAATCAACACTTACTATATTAATCCAAAAAACGATGCATTTAAACATCTACACAAAAATGTGTATAACACGTCTGTGGTGTCCTTAATGGTGTCCTTCATCATGTCATGGAGCATTACACACAGGAAACACTGTAATATTTTACACTATGCATTTACACATGTCACGAGTACCAAACACGTTAGTAATTGTTCATAAGTGAAAATGCATCTTATATACAGTGGAATCTCGCTAATCCGGAATTCCGGATAATCGGTACCGAAATCAGAAGTAGGAAATGTCAAAATTAGGTTAGGTCAATAAAAAAATAATAAAGTAATAAGAATTGAATCTACATTATTGATGTTATCAAAATAAACTGTACATGTAGTTTGTAAAACAAAACATACATAATTACATGATGTACATGTTCATTCAATATAATCCCTGAAATTTTAATATTCGCCATCAAATTTGTAGACATTTCAGTAAACTAATTTTAGCTAAATTAAGTCTAATTAACTATCCGTATCGTCTGTAACCGTAATTTGACGTCTTAAGGTGGGTATGCATCAAAGAAAGCACACAGCACCCAACACGAAACGCATACAAAATACACAAACCTAAAACAAGTTTGGCCGAAAAGTGTTTTTGCAGCACAATTTTCGATGCAACAAATCTACAAAAACACAATGGACTCACCGAAAGTTTCATGAAACTACTGCACGCAAACTTTTGATCAAAACATGTTTTCACAATCATGTTGGAGTTTCGTGTTTTCTGAATGTTTCTTCCGATGCGTAATGTATGGCCTTTACGGTAAAAAAATTTGTTAAGCGCGACACAAGACTATATGGTTTACTTTAGTTAAAATTTTGGATAATTTCGTCCACGTCCTTCCCAAATTGAACACAATTTCCTGCGCGAAAGGACCATTTTTGAAGGGTTACAACATTTTTCAAACTACGTCTGCTCAAATTATTCTCTTCAATATGTGAGAATGGGTTATCTCAAAGGAATTCCTTGTAAAATTTATACTGAAGTTACTGACCAAAAATGCGTAAACAACTCGTCATATCTATCTATATTCATATGAAACTATAATTCCTACGAGAATAGTGTAGATGGAAAGCGAATTTTATGAATTAGCGAGTAAATTGCTCGGTTCGCTAATATTCTGAAAAATAATTTTAAAATTCCCAATGGACTGAAAATTAGCCAGAATAATTATCTCTTCGGACTTAATAACTGCCTGCAGGTCGGCGTGTCTGCTTAAGAACTGAACCGAATAGGCCATATAACATCAACCCCCTACTTTGGCGACCTTCATAATTTGGGCATATCATATTGAGAGATTCATAGAATCACATTTCGTGGAAACAGTTGAGTTTTATTTTAAATTTAGTTTTGTAAATGAAACACCAGTTTGAAAAATATCTTGTCGAAATAATAGACAAATACACCAAATATTTATTATCATCCCGACCCGGTGGAAAAAACTTAATATGGGCCATGTATTGACATTTACGAGTATGGCTAATTTTAAATATACTAGCTCATCATTTATGGCCATACTCTCCCATATATATCCATATATGGCCATAACTGCCTATATGGTTCGTATATGGTCCATATATGGCAAATCAATTGTAATATTTCACTTATACATCCATGGATTAGTGTGGTTAATAGATGAATAATCAGTTGATAATTAAAGCACATATCGCCCATCATTGGTCAAATATGGTTCATATATGGCGATATATGGCCAATCAAAGGCCAAGTATGGCGCATACATGGCTATATATAGCCCATCAAGCCCATGCTTTGCTATATATGGCCTATCAAGGGCCAAGTATGGCCCATATGTGGCTGCAATTGAACCCGCTTAACTCACACCGCTTAATCGCACAAACCGGATAAATGCACATATTTTGCAAGCCCCAAGTGCAACTTTTGTATGGAAATGTGACCGAATAATTTAATAAATCGGTTAATTGCACATTTTCGGCTTGCCGAGTCGCTGTGCAATTAAGCGGGTATATATGTATATATGACCCATCCATGTATTATTTATCACCCGGGGAAATGAATAACATGTACGTGTAAAAAACGCTTTTTTACGTGTAGATGATGTACATGGTGTAGATTTTATTTGGCTATAGTATACAATTTTGTCCACTTTTTTGTTATATTAAAACGGCCGTTACTTTGAAAACCCGCCTGACATATGCGCATGCCTGGCTGTAATAAATGCTTCTATGGCCAACTTATGGAGGTTGGAATGTATAATGAGTAGAGAAGTTTAGTGAAATCGAGTTAACGCGAGCAATATGTTTTCGGTTTGTTTCTGATAGCGAAAGAGGATATTTTGTCCAGTGAACCGCAGGCCATTTTGGAGCAAGAATTGGTCAATAAATAAGTGCATGCAGTGATTATTGCGTTGGCATGGCTGGTCCTTCTGGTGGTTCCTGGCTGTTGTATCCGTGGCCGAAAATCGATAATTAACATTATTTTAGGCCTAGGTTGGCTAAAGAGACATTCCTGAAATATCAAAGTACAATTTTGGAGTGATTTTCACTGAACTAATTAGATAAAGCTTATGTTTCGTCCTAGCGTATATTCATAACTCATATACACAAGAGCTGATAAAGAGGATATATAGGATAAAAATACGTATTCACGTCACATCCTATTAATTATGAAATGAATATTAAGTAGATACAATACATAATTTGCATGCAGAAATATAATTGAAGTGTAACCATATAGAATTTCTAGGGCTTTCGTTTGTACTACAAGTTGTGTGGACGAGATTTTTAATGATCATTATAGCTTGATTTTAATTGGGAGAAAGGTTCGTAAAAATTTTCTTTTATCATAACATCCTCGTCATAATAATATATTATTTCTCAAGTTATCTACTTCGGATTCACGTTACATTAATATACAACAGAATTAATAAATCTTACAATTTCTTATTCAACACCAATATTTGAGATGGTGAAAACTATGTAGCATTTATGTCCATACTCAATGTATGACCAAGTAATATGCCCGGGTGGAAAAAAAACCAAATATGGGCCATGTATGGACATATATATATATATGGCTAATTACAAATATCGCTAGATAAGTCAGATAAGTCCATAAATGGCCAGATATGGTCATATTCTCTCATATATATGGATATATCCGTATAGGCCATAACCGTCCATATATGCCCATGGCCATACTTGTCCATATACAGGCGAAATTATTCGGTCAGAATTCCATACAAAAGTTCCACATGGGGCATGCATCCGGTTTGTGCAATTAAGCGGGTACAATATGTATGGTTCATCAGTTGCTAATCAGTGGCAATATGTCGGTTATACATGGGTTAGTACTGCTAATAGATAAATAAATAATCGGTTGCTAATTAATGAACAAATCGCCCATCGTTTGTCAAATATGGTTTTCATATACATATGGTAATACATGTTCTATGAAAGGCCAAATATGGTCATCAAGGGTCAAGCATGGTCCATACCTGGCTATCTTCTGGTGGATCAGGAAAGAGATTTCTCTGATCTTAAAAACTTAATGAAACAGAATAACCAAAAACTGAAAAATAAAATCATTAGCGAACGTTCATAATGGCTTCCCCCTCACTCCCCCCTGTCCATCATGGTGTCCACATACCAGCAGACCCCCCCCCCCCTACTCCCTCTTGAGTAGCCCCTTTTTAGACATGTATAATTTTTTCCTCCATAGATGTAGTTAGAGAGTCGTCTCACACCCTGTATATACCTCCACCGCAAGCACGATCGTATTGGTTTTCGTTTACTTCTATATTGTACATAACTTTCCCCCAATTTTTGCCCTTATTCTGCAAGGTAACTCCGCTTTATGTCATAAACGTCTATTGGTCTATACAGGCCTCATAAGCGAAGGGCTGTTTCATACCCAGAAGGAAAATTATTCGCTCGTAATGTATTTTTATGACGTCAGGCCTAACCCAAAATGGTGGCTGTAAATTCCTCCTATGACACTGCACTCATTATAGTAAATCTGCGACAGAAGGCCTTTTCCTCAGATTATCGTCATGTTTATATTTCCTACAAAGTCAGCGATTTTTCCAACAACATTATTTTCCCCTCATAAATTCAAATGCAGCACGTTTTTATACTGGATGTCTCGATCTGTAGGTCCATCCCAATATACATATAAAATATATAACCAGTATCCGGCTCGATTAATGCGGAAATATTAAGGATGAATTATCTTTCTTTAAATTTATAAGGATGTGCATTTTAGATCAGGATATGTCATCTAACATCATATCCTGATGCTGTAAATCTATCAAATTTGGTTTCTTGGGCCTATGATAACTTTAATCTGAGATTAATCTATGTATATTATTTAAACCTAGAACCCCAACATATTTTTGAAATGTTGATAGGAAACATGGGTCTCAAAATATCAAATGCAAGTATTTTTCATGCATATTTTGCATTTTACTTGCACTGGATCTTGAAATTTGTGATTTGCAATTATGTTTCAGAAATTTTCCAAATAAATATTTTCATTAGTAAAACAACATAAAATACTATATAATATAAATTACGTGTGGATGGAGATAGAGGATTTATTTTTAATGCCATACAAAATTAAACCATTAATCATTTCCATAGCTGGTGTCTGGACTGTTGAGCTTTCCCGCAATACAGTAGTGCTATACAGGATTGCAATCGTATGCACGAAGCACTGCATAGCACATGTGTATTGCGGAAATGCTCACATTTCTTTTTGCGTATTACACTGAATTCCTTTAGAAATTATAGAAAATATATTCTTCACTGTGTACTGCGTGTTGTTGTTTCTAGGATAAGTTTATACACTGTGTACGAAACATAGATATGCTATATAAGCATTTTATGATATACTTTTTATGAATGAAAAATGTAATAAATCACATCTGAAACGTCACAATTTGGCCATGCAAATTTGACTAAAGCTGGAATAAATCTTTATAAATCTTACTGCAATATTGCGTGTTTGGCTTACAGAATATTAGTTTGGCACAATAAATATTATATATGGCTACACAATGGCATTATAATCAATAGTCAGAATAATTACTGCTTTTCAACTCAATTCAAAACTTATAATCTTATTATGCTGCTTAACCTGATTTCAAAGAAGAAGTACATTGCATATGTAAGCTAGGCCAGATTATCATTTGTAATTCCACCCTTTAATGACTTTCCTGTATCCTCTAACAACTACATGAGTTTATAGATCCTTAGGTGGCTGTTTGATTAATTTCATTTCGTTCGTCTAATTAATTTGCTTAAGTGAGCCAAAACACAGTGGGCCAAGTCCTATAAACGAGGCTACTACTTAAAATAGCACCTAATGCATTAGCTATTCTTGATTTATGATAGGTACTTAACTCGCTTAATTATAGGCCAGGCAAGTTGATTCTGAGGTTGAAAACTTAAAACTCGACGTTTGGCCTTTGAAAAATGCTATGGCCTTTATTACCATAATTATTCAATGTTGGATGTGTTTTTTTCTTTTTCTTAAAGAAATAAATGACCAACATGATGTTGATGATAATAAGTAGCATAAATGGGCACCACTTTAATTATAATAACATGAATAAAACATGATTTAGCATTTGTTTTTGATGGCGTATAACAAATTATACTGGTCATGCTGTAGTCATACATTATATGTCGTCTTGAAGATAAATTGTTGAAATAATCTTAATTTTATCCATCAAAATGAATGGCTAATATTCGTACTTTGAACATTAAAATATCAACATGAAAAATATCACTGGTTGAAAGTCATGTCCTTAAAATTATGATGTGTTTGGAAATGTGGCATTTACTCTTAACACGTTAAACTGCTTAATATACACATGGTGAATCATAATTCAATACCTCACGAATATCTTCAATATGCCAACAATTAGGTAATACCTAATTTCACAATGGGCATTTTTGTTTTATTCCAAGGACAGGATTGTGAATAAAAAATAATGCACACTGAAAGTTTTAGTGTCACTAATTTAATGACACAAAATTATATAATAAACTAATGTGACGATGCTCTATAAGTTTATAATTGGGTTTGTTAAAATATATTTAACGGATAAAATTATAATACAGCACGAACCGAGAAATTAATGTCCAATTTAACGTTCAGCATGTATTATGAAATCCTCACATGTTGTTTCCTTTTCAATTGTGACACAGATTTTATCTAAAAGTTTCCATATTGAAATTTCTATTCTAGGGGTATTGAATTATATCTTGCCCTGTATACTATGTCTACAAATTATTTGTTTCATAGAATTTTTAATAGATAAAATAGTAATGTATCTAAAAATTTGATTTCCAGTCGTGGTTCGAGTCCAGACAGCCCACGTGAAGAGACTAATTTTACATATACAAAAGCAACTTTGGGACCACCGGACGAATTTACGGATAACAAGGAGATGATGGAAGCAAAAGCCGTTTCAAATAGTCCAAATGGTAAGATCAAAGACCTTTTTAAAAATATTCATATTAGAAAATACACAAAAGTAAATCGGTTACTCCTCGCAATTAAACTTTCATTATCACAAAATAAAATATATAAAATACAACAAGCAGATTGTTTTTATTTTATCTTGATAATGTTCAAGATATACAATTTACTTTGTGGGACAGACCTAGATTCCGTCATTCAGATGTTACTTATTTACAAGGTCATTTGCTTGTACACTCTCAATCGGCAAAAGGTGTGCATTTCATGTTAATAAAATATTCACTATGAGCACTAAAATTGGTACACTTCCATTATCGTGAAAGGTATCTATTTTTTCTACGTTTTGTTATAAATTCTGAATGTTGCTTGAATAAATTTATCGACATTTTAGCTTAAAAGCTTTTATATAGTCACCAAATGCATTACTGGTGTATTTGTCTTCACCAAGAACAAAATGCATAAATCCATTAAAAAGCTTCACTGTTTACATTTTTAAAGTTGTTAAATTTCCATTTGTTTAAATAGAAATATTCAGAATGTGATAAAGTTTAGGCAACGCTTCTTCACATTTTAACAAGTTTCCAATCTGGCTCTTAATGAATAATTAAGGTATATTTCTGGACCTTCATGACACATATATCACACATCATGCATGGGTCATGCATAGCCATAAACATGTAAATGGCTATGCATGACCGTGCAAAATATATGCGATCACACATATATATGTACGTATAAGGCCATATACTATATTCAAATGTGTCCAATTTGAGGTCTAGCGATATATTGAAAATGCCATAAATGTCTATAATGACCTATGTATATATGATTTTTCACCTTAGTTGAACTAAAATTTAAACGAATTACAAATTTACTCTCACCATAGAAACATATACCTAAACGGTAATATCCAATAGAAACAAATGGTGAATAAAATAAGGTAGACATTTTCGCAAAATAGCAAATAACAGTTTAAATCTCCTAAAAACTCAGCTAAGTTCTGTCAAGATAAGCGAATGTTTAATTCTAGCTGAAAAGTTCGAGTGACATTAAAAGCCTTTAATGTTGATAGGGGTAAACCATTATTCATTTACCTCTAACATAACAGCAAATTCGTGACATTGCATGCCAATGGGAATGTTGCCAGTATTTTATTTGGAAACAACTTGAATAAATTAATTTGACTGTCCAATTAGTCTTTTAATGAAGCTCTGCAATTCCATTCGTTGGATTATTTAAATCCTTAAATAACGAATAGATAATCAATCTCCTTTTACAAACCAATTGCGTCAAAAGTTTGACTAATCGAAACAGAAATTGTGTGCATCATTACCAATTGGTAACAAATGTGTTGACTTCTTAACTGCTGTTTATAAGTGGATTAAATCAAAGTAATACTTAAAGAAAAATTAAATTCTTCTGATTATTAAATATTCTAGTTTCTCAATGCCTATTAAACATTTCCACCATTTATTTAAAATTAACAACAAAATGATTTAATAATTCTATGTACACTAACTATGATTTCCACTGATCGATTCTCACGTGATAAAGTTATATATGGGCATGTATAGGACATTTATGGGCCATATTTGGTCCTTGAGGGGCCATCTGATGGGCCAACTGAACGTCATGCGCACGTCATGCGCACTCATGACGTTCAGTTAGTTCATTCGTAATTCAGTCTGTGGCTCCTCCTTTTGAATCGGCACATTCACCGTTGTTTGGTGGCTAAATTTCCCTAATAGGGAAAAATAATCAACTTGTGAAAATACTTCAGTCTGTATTTGTAATGTATTTCTCTGCTGGCATGTGTTGAACTAATAAGTGCAATTGATGCACAAAACTAATAATCAAACTTATATCAAGTTTGACTTACAATGTAGTGCACTAAATTCTTAAGTAGGCGGCAGCCCTATGCGTTATTTGATAAAATGGTAACCTCGTTTTGATATATATTTTTTTATGATTCTCAGCACATTTTACTATCCATCCGCATAAGTTGTTCTTTCCCATTGGAGGCTCCCAGATGTCACTTAGTGTAAAGAGTTAAATCTCATAAAGCCAAGCCTTCCGTTAGGAAATAAACTCAATTGTTGGGATCTGGAGATGACAATGTGACACGATGGAGGAAATGGGAAGGGAATTAAAGATGCTCAAGATGGACGACAGACAAATTTTCACAATCGCTTCGTAATCGTATTTTTTCGTCAAAACTGTCGGATTAAATCGTTCACACAATAAACCAACAAAGCCATCAGTCGCGTCCTGCAAAACGTGAACCGATTTAAGCATTAATTAACGTCATAATTAAACATCATTAAGTCGCGTTCAAAGAGGAGCTTATAGGCAAGCGCCGTTTACATGTCAATAAATGTGACTTTAATCCTTTCTGCAACCAAAATAGACACCTTTAGGATATATAAATCGAGTAATCTCGCCTGGAAACACGTCTCTAGTAAAAGTGCATTTCTCATCGATTTTTGGTGCGAAGTCTATACGTGTTGTATGTACAGAAAACGAAAGGGAAAATCCACCGAAGGAGGATTTTTTGAAATATCAGGCTGAAATTGTTTACTTCGCTCTTACACTCAAACCGTAATGTAATGAAAACGAAAGGTGACCAAGCAACTGCTTCGCTAAATCTATCATTTGCAAAGTGAACCGCCCTTTGCCATTTGTGGGGGCCATGACCAGGATTATGATTGCAGAGTTAAATGTGTCACGAACCAAAACAAAAGACACAAATCAATGACCAAATCGCCTTGTCTTTCGATCTGCTCTACACAACACGCCTTTTTGCTCTGCTTTTGTTTTCTTAGAGAATTACCAGACTTTGAAACGATGCTGAAATAAAAGCACTACACATCTATATATAGTATACTTAATACTTGAACAAACTGAGGAAAAAATGGATCGTGTGATCAACTGGTAGTTAAAACAATATCAAAGAGCAAAAAAAAAAAATGATGCTGGAAAAGCCTATGGTCAAGGTAATATGTAAGAAACCGAACAGAAATATCTCTGAAT
Organism: Ophyiulus pilosus; assembly: GCA_033995625.1. Lineage (NCBI taxonomy): Eukaryota > Metazoa > Arthropoda > Diplopoda > Julida > Julidae > Ophyiulus > Ophyiulus pilosus. The sequence goes on from JAUJYV010000145.1 coordinate 22,916, forward strand.
TAGTATTTTTAATTGTTAAAAGACTTTAGGGCCATTAAAAAGGACGTCCCCGAAATTACTTCAAAAAGTGATGTATTCCCAGGGTGTCCAGAAAATTTGTTGGAACATACAAAGGCCCATCCTATAAATTTCCTAGCACCTGTCTCGCTGCCATTTCCACCACATTTTTCCAGATTTTTCTGATGAAAGGAAATTACCTGACCTAGAAGAGAAATTCCAGCACAAGATTAATAATCACACAAATTTAGTCATAATACCCGATTTTCCCGAGGTTTCAAAAATTAAAGTAAATCTGGGACTGGGCACACATTTCTTCTCGTGTCCCTTTCCCCTTTCACTGATCTTTAAAACTTAATTAAACGGAAAAACCAAAAACTGAAAAATACCATCATTAGTGGATGTCCAAAGTGACTTTCCCCTCCCCTTCCCCCTTGACCACATGGTAGCAGACTATCTCCCCTCCCTCTTGAGGCCGTCCTTCTTGAATGTCCTCTGGCAATGTTTTCCATGATCTTTAATGAAGTTTAATTTTTCAAAAATACAACTTCCATAATTTAGGTTTCACTATTTCTAGTTCACTCTTTCAATTTTTTCACTCTGTTCAAATAAACCTCCAACGTTTTTACATTAAGGTGCAATGCTCTGTTATTTCTTCGCACATTTTTTATAAACAAGACCACTGTTAGAAATAAACATGTCATTTATGGTGAATTATATGCATACAACTGTATTTCTTATCCATCTTTAACATTTCTGTCTCAAAATTTTAAGATGAAATGCGTAGATTGAGACGTGGATGGTCTAAATTATGCACGAGTCCATTAAATGCTTAAAAGCTCAACATAGCTTACACGTCCTTCATTAACGACCAAATGTCATAACAGTTTTTGAAAAGTTTTTAAACATTGATAGCATCTAAATAACTAAAAGCTGGAGATTAGTATTTTACGGTGGAAAACGATCGAGCCAAAAAGATAGAGGGCACAATTGTTAATCGATAAAAATACACATTTTGTGGGATGGGCATTTTATAAGATATTTAGCATGTTTTTTTTTGTGGGGGGTCTCATGGATAATACTAATAATACATGAGTAGCAACTAGGTTAGCTCTGAGGTCATCCGAGCATTTGTGATGACATAATCTCAGTCATTAAACCAGTCAAAATCAACTCCCAAGCGAACTTAATAAAATAATCAAGCGACTAATTCACCTTGTAACGGCCATAGATAACAAATGTGTCAGTTTTTTAACGCCCTACTATTCTCACCATGAAACAATAATGATTCTTCGTGCCAATCCTATCTGCATTTCATGATATGCTCCACCCATGCTAACAATGTATGAAGTCATAATCGATACTAAAGAAGATGGGTGTTAATAGTAACAACCCTCTTATCTTTTTAAAACTAGATTTATATGTCAGTATCATTTACTACAATTTTAGCAGATTTTACAAAATCATAAGAATTTGAGTATCAAATTTGAAATTTTTGTTCAAATATTATTAAAAATGCACACATTATGTAGTATTATGTAACTAATTACACAATGAGTGGATATATTGTATATGACCATACATGGAACGTATTTACCCATTGAATAACCATAGGGAAAACGTCCTCAAGAGGGGGTAGAGGGGGAATTGGGGGTCAATTTTTGAAGGAATTTCGGGACGTCCTTTTTGAATGTTTTTTTCCGATTACCGTAAATTTCCAGACGCCGATAAAAAGACATCATCGCATCGTAACAATCGAAATGTCAAAAAAATCACAAGAGAAAAACATATTCCAATTAATTCTAATATTTTTCAATACTAATACTAACATATTGTCCAGCATCAACAGATGTTTAATACGAATTTCAAACTTAATTTCCAACTGTACCGAGGTTCTCCATATGTACTGTATAACATTCAGACGAAAGTAATTCCTAGTAATAAAATAAAAATTAGCAGTTGTTTATTTTTCTTGGCATTTAATTACTTAAAGTGGTTTGAATTATATGAATGATAATAAACGTATACACAAGCATTAGCGCAAGGACAAAAGACACATTAAACTTTCTTCTTAGTGTAATTAATAATTACATTACACTAACGTGAGCTGGAAGCCTTCTCATTAATTCCCCATTTTACGCTATTTTCCTTGAATTCACTCATTTCACTAATTACCTGTCACTAAAAATTAGCAACGCTTTTAGCATATTTTCAGAAATTTATAAAACCATCTGCACACTATTAGCTGAAATTCAGAGAATCGATACATTTACAGATTCTGAAAATTCAAAAAAGTATTGTTATATTTCAGACGAGCCTTAAGTAACAACGCATGCGCATATTAACATTTACATAAATGTTATCAAGTTATCAGCTTAAGTAGAGTAGAAAACTAATAAATTTAACTGGATGCAAATCTACAAAATAAAACAGAAATTGCTCTATCATTTGAAGTTTTTTTCAAGATTTGAAAACACATGGTTACACTTTAAATAATATAACTATAGTATATACCCAAGTTATTACAGTTAAGGGACTACTCGACAAATAATAAAATGCGATTAATTTTTTTGTGCAAATTTTAAGTAGGTAATTACTGTTTATTACACGAATTGCAATTGAGCTACAAGGTGAAAAATGTTAGGCCTATCAGATTTGCAAGTTCATTTTTTTTTATCTGAATATCACAGTATTATTGCGTGTCTAGAATGACTCGTAGTAATCCCTCTAGGATAATATATTGAGAAGATATCCCTATCTTAGTTGACATTATTATAATATGTTTCATAATTCGGTGTGAGCTTTGTAATGCATTTTCAGCAACGGATCTTATCGTTATGTGAATATATGGTTTTCTGAGGGAATTGTTCATTTTAGGAAGTTGCAAAACATCAGCTAGAACTAATTCTAGGGAATTTCTTTTCCAAGTACAGTCGAACCTGCTTAATTACACAGACCGGATAATTGCACATATTCTCTATACCCTGAACTTTTGCCTTATGTTTTGTACATGATGTGAAACCGGGTATCTGCACATCGGATAATTGCACAAAATAGATGCCATATTATAATACAATTGTGACCAGATATTTGCACATTAAGATGGCCCACCCAATTAAGTGTTCTTAAAGTAGTGCGTATGTTTGCACACCTGTGCACCCTACACTATATAAGTGTCATTGGACTGTTGAATGTATTCATCATAATCTGTTATAAATTATGTGCAAATCTGGCTTAATCGCCTCCATATTTATTTGGGAAATACATATCAGAAATTTTACACATTACCATTATGACATTTAATGGCCATAAAATGATGATATATGAAAATGAATGGCAATCTATAACAGTGTTTTTTAAAACCTTTTTCAACTCACTACACCCTATATTATTCCTGCATAAGTAAAACATGCCCATTACCATGTTTCAAAACATCAGTGTCTTCATACTGAGGGGCATTTTTGTTTAGTGACAATAAATGTTTCCCATAGCTAATCTAACCATTTGAAGGATTTTAGCAAAAAGTTGAGTCAGGATTATATAAAAATCCGAATAAGTGCATAAATCGTTTAAGTTTTGTGATGTTTAATTTACGTAAAACCAATTAATTTCTTAGAAAGTTGTTTGAGCTCATGCATGCATATACAGTATCTTCATCTACAAATTCGGATGCATGAGTAATTTGAAATATTTAAATCAAATCTTTAGGGAAGTGATTTAGGACCATTGGCCACAAACCTGCAATATACATAATACATGAATCAGAAAATAAATGAATGATCAACATAATTTCAGTAAATTTTAAATTACCTGCATTGCAAATCTAATGTATTAAAACGTACATGATTTCGTCTTATCTAATGCTCCAATATTTTAATCTTAGAAATGAGACGAAATGATGAATATTTAACCAAATATTTGGCTTGAAACAAACTTTCATCATTTGATTAACTGCAGTTTGTATTTTGTTTAAAATTGAAATTTTATTTTTAAAAAATTCAACGCTTCATGGGGGTTTATTTATGTACTTTGAGAATAAAATTCATCTTGTGTAGGATAGTTTGAGAATACACTGTACCCCATATGCTTAGGATATGTGTAAGAAGTCTAGGAATTGCTCGTCTATGGTCATTCAAAATGTTAATATGGTCAATATTTGGCTAATGGTCATTTAAAATATAAATATGGTGCATACATGCATGATTACACTGTATATGGATATTTTGTCCAAATATGAAAAATATATTCACTCTGAAATACATTTCAAGGGGATGTAATGTTCCGCTACCCCAGCTGACCCCTATTCTTGGGCATCTTTTGTCGCAGTAATAGATGCACAAGATCTATAGATTTTAATCAATCTTTTAAAAAACGACACAAGAGACAACTTGCATAATCAGGCAACCCTAAGTCTACCCCATTTTAAAATCAGGGCTTCTAAACTGGGGCTTCTATATAGGACACCTGTCATACATATAAAACGGCCCTTAAACCTTCTATGGCCAAACTTAAGGCTCTCCTGGTATATCTCTATTGAGAGTCAAACTGACCCCAGTTTGGCTTCTGCGGAACCGGATTACCGCAAAAATCGGCTGGGATATTACTGAGATTTACTTGTTAAAAATATCTGCTGTGAAAATGTTAATCAATACCATAAAATTCTAATAAAGTTTCCGTGAATGAGGTACATTATATAGTAGCATGTTTGAAACTTTATTCCAAGAAATTCATATATTTTTTCATAGTAAAAGTAATCATCAGTAGAAAACTCATGATAAGTAATGCGTTTAGGCATTACATCCAGAATAAAAAGATCATTATAATAAATGAGGATGGCATTATAAATGAAGACCGAAGTAATTACAGCAATGATGAAATAAACCCCAGACGAAACAAGAAAGAAAATCCAATGTTTATATATTAGGCAGTAATAAAAAAAGTAGAAGAAACAAGCGGCTGACCCTCGCAAAAAAAGTCGTTTATATACTTGTGTAAAAAACACAACACATTCCTTTGGGAATATTGTTAACTCGATAGGAGAAATAGTGACAAATGTATAAAAGATAGGCATTCCAATCGTGCCTTTTGCACAAATAAATCAGAAACCAGTGAACTGAAGGATGAAAACAGTATTAATTATTCATTTCAATCGAACAAACTAATTTAATTCAACAGAATTTTCATGTTTATTATGTCGGATTAAATTTAAATCCATTCAATCGAGTAAGTTTGTACTCTAGTCTTCACGGTGGAAAAGTTATATATGGACATGTATAGGCCATGTATAGCCATATAGGGACAGCCCCTATATGGCTGTATACCCTTGATGGGTCATATATAGCCATGTATGGACCATACTTGATCCTTGATGGGTGATATTAGGACATACATGACATATAGGACATATGTGAACCATATTTGACAAATGATGGGCGATTTGTGCTTTAATTAGTAATTGATTATTCATCTATTAGCAATACTAAGCCATGTACAAGTCACATGTTGTCACTGATTAGCAATGAATGAACCATACATGGACACGGGCATGAGCATGACCATACAAGGAGATATGTGGAAGAGTATGGTCATTTAAGGACTTATTTGCCCATAAAGGCCCATATTTGTCCATTACGAGTATATGGCCCATATCTATGTACGGGCAGACATAGTCATGTTTGGGAAATATTATTTGGACAAACCTGGTTATATACTATTTTCTTTTCAAGCCATGTTGTATTTTCCACCAGGAAAGCTCTCCTTTTTTATACCTTTTATAAACATGTTATTCTATTAAAAATTTCACATTGCTTTCTTATAAATGTCTCTATAAAACTGACTAGATGCCCAATACAAGAGCAGTTTGAGAACTACAGACAAAAGACTGACAGAACCTTAATATAGCAGCCATGTTAGACTAAGCCTTTGTTCTCATGAGGTTTTATCCCCTGGACACCTTGATAGCTATTGATGTTGGTCAGGCATGACATCCATGTACATCACCTTGACATGTATTACCACCATAATCCTCTATCTTTCTTGTTTCTGAATGCACCCAAAAGCCAAAGATGTAAACATTTGGTTTTTTCTTCTCCTTAGTCCTGTTTTTCGTCATGTGTTTGACTGTCCCTATTAAATCACGACACGGATTACAATGGCATCCAATCTGAAAGCTGGCATTTATAGACGAGATAAAGAAAAAAAAAATAGGAGTTTGATTTTTTTTTCTTCTTTCCCGGGTGGAAAAAAACAAATCTGGGCCATGTATGGACATTTAAGGCTAATTCCAAATATGGCTAGACCAGAAATTGGTCACGTCTGGACGTATATGGTCACAAGTTTATAAATGACCAGGTATGACCATACTCTCCCATATATCGCCATGTATGGCCATTCTTGTCCATATATATCCATGTATGGTTCATCAGTTGTTAATCAGTGGCAATATTTATGTCGCTTATACATGGCTATTTATTTCTAATTAATAGATGAATAATTAGACGCTAATTAAGGCAAAAATCGCCCATCATTTGTCAAATATGGTTAATACATGGTGATATATGTATGGCCCATCAAAGAACAAATATAGACCATCAATAGTCAAGAATGGCCCATACTTGGCTATGTATGACCCTTCAAGGACCAAGAATGGCCTATATGTGGCCCATCAATGGTTAAATATGATCCATACATGGTTTAGTGTTGCTAATAGATGAATAATTAGTTGCTAATTACGGCACAAATTGTCCATCATTTGTCAAACATGGTTCATATATGGCGATATCAAATGCCAAATATGGCCCATCAAGGGTCAAGTATGGCCAATACATGGCTATGAATTTCCCATATGTGGCTATATGTGGTCCATACATTGCTGTATATATGACTGACACACGTCCTTATATGACTCATACATGTACGTATATATATATATAACTTTTCAACCCGTGTTTTCTTACACTCCCAATTCCATTAAGAAAATACATCCGAATCGAGATATAAAAAACCCGGCATCGGAATATAATTATTTAATAAGGCGAGCACGTTCGTATTAAATAAGAGATAATTTAGTAGCTTTATAGCGTTGAACTAGCACAACTCATAGCTAGATAATGGGGGGAAAATACATGATGGTATGAAATTGATTTCTTTTCTGTTCTTCTATTAATTTGATGTCGTGTTGGGATGAAGCCATGAATATTATACGATGTTGTTCGAGATTGTATTTTTTTTTACCTACAATTTTTTCCTGCATGGCATTTCAATTGTGCCGTTAAATCTAACCACGAATTGGTCTATTGAAATCTGGCTGATGTATTGTGCGCTTAAAGAAGCTTCCAAAATCCCCATTTTTTTCTCGACATATTTGTAGATTCCACCGTGTCTGTTCATCATTGTATTTACTAAATCTCAATGATTTGAATTTCAAGAAAATTGTAAACATGGATATTTAGACAATATATTTATTCTATAACTATATGTAAATAATTGTTAAATTCAACAAGCTGAATATCGGTAGTAATGATGGATTTAGTTAGTTGGATTCGTATTTTATAAAACAAAAAAATATTCTACAACAAAGAAGAGTTCCGGTTGGAAAAACATATATGGACATTTATGACTTTTTCTATATATGGCTAGGCCAGAAATTTCACATCTGGACATATACTTGATGTCCTTTCATGGCCACATTGTTTATAGCTATATAAAAACATGTCTATAGCCACTCACATATGCCCATGTATGTCCACACCCACCCAAAATATGCAAATGTTTGGCCATATCTAACTATGATAATTAGCAGTTTTAAACACGAATTAAAGAGAACTATTATTATCAATTACTGAGAAATTGTTTATGTAATTTCAATTAGAAATAACAATTAGTTTCGAATATCATAGCTGATTTAATTATATATTGATAACTAGTGCTTTTAATTAAAATCTAATTAAATGAAACGATTATCCTACGTGCATTCACGAAGATGCTTGTATTAATAAATGAAAAATTTCGATGAAAATTAACTTCTAAAGAAATGCAGAAAAATCAATATTTTTAAAACTAACTACTTCACATATTTCGACTTCAAAGTTCAATGCATTTTTGCTCCAACCGAACTTTCTGAAATTTAATTAAGCAAACCATCAACATATGCATAATTAATTTTCCTGTTGATATAAAAAAACACTCCTTTTAAAGAGGCAGTATATCAAAACACATTTTTTGCTATTTATTATTTTTAGAAAACTATTTACATAAAATTTATTTTTTTATTAACGATGCAATATTAATTTTGGTTAAACCACTGACAAATGTGGATAATTTGATCCAGTTTTTCATGATATTTTAAAGAAGTCCAATAATTACTACCCGAATCTGACATGGTGAAATAAATTCAAATCTTCTCTTTTCAAATATAGCCACATTTTTATTATCATATTAAGAGATGCAAGGATATTCCCATATATGGAGTTAATATACCCATAACGAAAATAATACAAGGTTCCCAGCTATTTTAAACCTTTCCCCGTGAAACCGTATAATAAAATACGATCAAAGAAAGCTAATGTCCAGAAGTAAAATATCGAAAGGAAAGAGGGACCCAAAAGTACATTAAACAATCCTCCTTAATGCATTGACATCCTGTGAACAGCAGTACAGGAACTCACTGCAATTGCTACTATACATAACTTTGTCGAAAGTAGTAATCTTTGGTTTTTTAAGCGATGGTCAACTAGTTACTATAAAAACCACAGATAAATTAGATTTAGTGTTCAGGGGGTTAACAAAGGTCTCTAGCCATACAATGTTGCCGTTAAAGGTATATTAAAGTAGATACACTTTTAAAACAACATAGGGTCCATTCAAAAAGGACGTCTCCGAAATTCCTTACAAAATTTTTCTTTAGAAAGTAGGGTGTCCAGAAACTTTGTTTGAATATACAAAGGCCCATCCTATAAATTTAAAGCTTCCGCTTCGACTACCAATTCCACGACATTTTGCCAGATTTTTTGATTAACGGAAATTTTCTAACCTCGAAGGAAAATTCCAGAATAGAATTGGCGTTTAACACCAAGTTAGGCACAATTCCCGACTTTCCCGAGGTTTAAAAAATTAAAGTACATTTGGGACTGGAGACACTTCTTCTTGTGTCCATTGCCCATTTCACTGACCTTTAAAACTTATATTAGAAAATCCAAAAACTAAGAAATTCCATTATTAGTGGATATCCATAATAGCTTTCCCCCTTTCTCTGTCCACATGTTGTCCACATGCCAGCGAACCTCCCTTCCCACCCCTTCTTGAGGACGTCTTTTTGAATGGGCCCATGGTGTGTTTTCATCAAAATAAATATTGGTAACTTGAGAATAAGTTTAGTATCTATTATACATTTATAGCTAACCATATCAGTAATAATAAAATACAGAATAAAATACGATCATCTGGCTGAAAAACCATCGTTGAAACCCGCTTAAGACATTTCAACTGGTCAAAAATGATGACTGGCCCTAAGTTACCACCCCCCCTTCAAAAATATCCACATTTTACAGTATTTGTATAATATAAGGCGAATGACAAGTACAGATTGCTTCAGTGATTTCTTTGAACATCAAATTGAAAAAAAGCGTCAAAATGTAAGCCTGATATAATGGGTAGTAGGAATATGTCGAAATATGGCGGTAGGTTAGTATTGATTGTAATTGATTGTCATCATTTGGCCCTTAAAGGTTCAATATAAGGAGGTTTGGACTTTGTTTGACAAATACAGATATTGCTTGTATTGTGTGTTGGTGTTCTCAATGGCTTGTTTTGCTATAGATAGTCGAAATGGTGTCTTTTCCCTCACCTTCATTCAATTCATCTTCACCCTTAGTGTCTTTTCAACCCGCTACTTCCTCCTTAGTTTCCAATTCTCCCGACTTTCTACTAGCAGATATTGTTTGTTTCTTACACGTTTTTTTCTTCTTCTTGATATCGGACTTACGCAATCAATATTGGAAAGGTCTGTGTAAGACATATCTATCCTCAATTTAGATGTAGGGTTAGGTGGTGCATCAGTTGCTCATGTACAAACCCAATACATCAGAAAGAATTAGTCCACTTTTGTTGCATGATCTTACATTTTGCCCTGGATTTTATCAGAAAATCCAATTAAGCACCTACATGAAAGCTAATAAAAAGCTAAGAAAACTACAAATCCTGTTAATAATGGAAATAAATCTTAATAATTAGTTAGGCACTTAAAAAATTGTGAAGTCATTTTCAAAGATTTTAGAATTTCATGAATATGCATAACACGATTGAAAACACGTTGACCGACCTATATGTCCCAAGCCCCAGATCCATATTGCCAAGACGAGCTCAAGATAGCCAAATGTGAGACGCTCTCAAGCTTTACCTTTAGCCTAAGATGTAGCTTAGAAGAGGCAAAGCTTGAGCTGCAGTTTGTTGAGCAACTGTGGTACCGAAACTTTCTTCCAATACTTTTGATAGTATTGATACTTCGTTTTTATACTTGATTTGGATACTAAGAATCGATATTTTGACCAAGACTGCCATCCCTAAGGAAGGTCTCTTGGTACATGGGTGCTGCTGCCTTTATATAGGTGGTATGACGTCACCCCTTGCTCCACTAGAGAGTAGGGGTGATGGGTATATGAAAAGATGGAAGAAACAGTTCACTGATCAGGAATAGGTAAGGTAGGCACTTTGCCTTAGTTTTGAATTTTGAAGAATCGACAGGTTCAGTCTTGTCTTCTGTGTAAAATACACATCGTATGGAAAATTCACGCAAGAAAGTTAGCGTGTTGTAGTTTTGAAAATAAGGCAAACAATTGTTTGTCTTACAGTACATTATCTTAATTCAAAATGAATATTTCTTTCTATATTAGTTTTGAAATAAAAAACAAACTACAAATTACTATAATACGGTAAATGAAAATGTCTCACTGTCTGAAAACTGTTAGCTGTAAAGCACCGATATAAACTGAACATTTGTATACAAAGCATAAAATTAGCGCCTTGAACGCGTACTTGTGCCTTTTTATTATTTTTTTATTTCAACTTTTAGCCTCTGGTAACGCCCCCTCCCCCTTAATCATCATAAAAACGAAAAGCTTTTATTTTTCACGCTGATTTCACCTTTGCCAACATGTACGTGCTATGGGCACCTTTTATACATGACAAATCCTCATTTGAGACACAATCTGCACAGTCTTGATCCTAGCCAAATAATGGCTTACATTTCCATTTGCATTTATGTGCCGAAATAATCTGCGCATTAAAGCCATGTAGACCCAACCGTAGCACTTTCAAAGATTTATGCAAGGTAATCCGGTTGGTAGAGTTTCCCAAAAAAAAAAAAACTCCACTTTTCCTATACGCAAATATATACACCCAGCTGTAGTATTTTTTATATCTTCTTTCTAGTTTGCATTACAGAAGAAACAGCTAAAGATATTGATCCTGGAAGATTGGCAGCTGCAGAAGAGGAACTCATTGCTTTGCTGAAAAGGTAACGAAAATTGCGATCACAGACGTATCCTGTTGACCTCTTCGAGTGACCCCCAATAATGCTATTCAAAGAAACTTGCGAGAAAATCTAACGGGAATCCTACCAATTGAGAGATTTTTGCAACAAAATGGGAATTTCGTATTCCTATTTTTGCTGAGAAAAGAATAGAAAATACAAAATACTGGAAATTTTCATATCCGACAGATCACAACATCATCAATCAAAAAATACCCCTGAAATCAATTTCAAATTGACATTTTTTCACATACTAGTTTTTTGAACTTCACAACACGTCCTCTACCGAAATTGAAAATAGGAAATAGATGAAAATTTAACGTGTTAAAATGTATGGGTTTATTACAGGGTAAAAAATATAAAAAAATTGTTTTGGATAATATGGCTGAGAATTTTGGCTCAATGCAGTTGAAATCTGAGATTTCGTATATGCGCATTATTTTAAATGTTTTCATCTTCCTTTGTACAAATTGCACAAATATATTTTTATTAAATAATCGATAATATTGAATTTATTGAAATTGTTGCTAATTAGTTATACGGAGGAATATTATAGCATTTCAACATTTCAAATTTTACCAAAAGTCAATATTTTAGATTTTGATTAAATTTAACATTGCAGATTTTACTAAAATGTAGCATTTTAAAATATTACTTCATTTCAACATTTCAGATTTTACTAAAATGCAATATTTCGGATTTCACTCAAATTCAACATTTCAGATTTTATTTAGTTTCATTATTTTAGATTTTAATGAATTCAGCATTTGAGATTTTACCTATATGCAAGATTTAGATTGAGCACCCTTCGAACGTTGCACAATATTAGCTCTTTTTTATCTTGTTGATTACTGATCCCAACATCACATAAAGCACGTGTGTTGCGACTACAAATCACTTAAAAACACTATTTGTAAAATCCGCAATTCAGCCATCTTTGAGACCATTTGATTTAGCCTCGACTAAATGTGATTCTCTTTTGCATTGCAGAGGGACATCCTCTTCATCAACGGGTTACTTCCGGTCATCGAAAGAAGATTTCATAGTGCGCGTGTGAAATCTTAAGTTGTTTTCTAAGGCAACTGCCAAAGTAGTGACGTGAACATTGGAAGAGATGACCAATGGACCAAACAAGGAGAAATCTAAAGACGTTTGCCAGTTGTCTCTGACATCTCCAAACAGCATTTCCTCGTCAAAAAACCGTCGATAGAAGAAAAAAAGAAGCCCATGCTTAAAACGAAACCACATCACGTCCGATTCCCAATTGGATTAACAAGTCGACATTTAAAAAAAAAATTGTAATCAAAGTTGACTGGAAAACACCCGAACCCAAAGGCGCTGAAATACACGGTATCTGTATCAGATAATGTACTAATGGTTGAAATTGCTAGTCTGTGCAGTGTTGCAACAAGGAAATGGATCTTCAACGAAAAAAAAAAATTCAGTATATGTCGTATCTCGAAACCCATCTAGTACTGAATAACGACGGTTCTGCAATCCTCATGAGGATTACCAGTACAAAGATTGGGGACCATATAACCGATGTTCATAAATTTTATTTCACAAACACTTCGGGATATATCAAATGTGCGGTGTGATACTACCAACCAGACAGTTTATCTAAGTCAAAGAAGAAGAAGATGAAGAAAAAAGAGAAAACAAAACCGCTAAAGTTTTACTAGTTTTGCCGCCCAAATAAATAAAAGCAAGTTCGGAGACATGAAACCCTGGTTTTCGCGAAAATAGTGACCATCATCGAAATTGTGATTGAAAAGGTAACGAGAATACAAAAGTCGGGGATTGCAGTGCACATGTTACAAAACAAAATCAAGAATAAGAAAAAAAATGTAATAAAATCGATTCAAAACCTTGAAATTTAAATAAATTTGTGTTTGTCAATGAATTGTATTTTTAATATATTTTCTTGACGCTATCATTATTAATTTTATGAATGAGAGAATGGTGCATGTACAGTTGAACCCGCCTAATTGAACAAACCGGATAAATACACATATTTTGCAAGCCCAATGTGCAACTTTTGAATAGAATTTGTTACCGGATAATTGCATAAAACGATTAATTGCACATTTTCGGCTTTCTTGGTCGCTGTGCAATTAAGCGGTTTCGACTGTATGTTCATACATTGACATTAACGGTCATACATTTCCAAATACAGTCGAACTCGCCACAAATGTACAATTAACCGGTTTATGCAAATTTCCGGTCATAATTCCATACAAAAGTTGCACATGGAGCTTGTAAAATATGTGTATTTCTCCGATCTATGCAATTAAGCGGGTCTGAGAAAATATAAATGGAAATGTGCTTGTTTTCTGAAGAACAAATGAAACAACAACATAATAGGATATTGGATAATCTGCAGGTAAGGCTTAATTTTTGTGAAATGCTTAGCTTATTTTATTTATTAAAACGGATACAAAAACTATGAGTACATATAGGAAACACATGGTCTTTTAGCGACCAAATGGATAAAATGCATCGTCCATCCTTAAATTAGAAATATCGCATTAGTGAATCCTTAATAGTAGGGAGAAAAGGTCCAAGAAAGCAGTCGACTTGAAGATTCGTTTCGCTCGGTTTAATTTTAGCCACTCTGTCCACAGACACAACTATTAATCCAGTAGTGCGAGCTAATCGGATTAGTTTTCGGGTGTAACTTAAGACTTTTGCGAAAAACATTGCTTTTCATTTTGGAGGCTTTTTCTAAGACGATTCTCTTAACATTTATCGGAGGATAACGGATAACAATTACCAAAAACAAAACAATTCAACTAGCATCTTAGCAACCTTAATTAGAGCTATTTTAAGATATTATCAGCAATAGATATGCACATTCATTTTTTAAAACTGTTGTGTCCCTATAGATGTTGCTATATATGGCTATGTCTGGCCCATCAAGAGCCAAATATGGCTATGTATGCCCCATCAAGAGCCAAATATGGCTATGTATGCCCCATCAAAATGCTATGCTGAACTCAACAAGAGACCATCTGTACAGCTTACATTTTTCACCAAGGGAAGCACGTACAGAATAATTGAAATCGGTACCCCTGAACTACTTAAATATTAAAAATATACTCGTTTTCCATTTGATATGGAAATGTTTATGGTTAGTTGATTTAGGATATGTCCAGCGGCTTAGCCTCACAGCCACATTTAACATCACTGCTTTACATATTCCAATAGGTCGATTATTCCAAACGGAATGTGGCGAATTAATTGAATTACGAAATGTTATCTTTGCATCGCTGAATTTCAGTAACATTTCCTGTAAAATCCATTCGGACCGCCAAACCGACTGACCAAAGAACGTGTTCGTTGATACTTGTGTCGGTTTAAATGCCAAATGATGCGTAAAAAACAACGAATGCAAGCTGTTACAGTTACACTATTAATTCGAAGGGGAAACCAAATGAAGGTCTGCTAAATGCAAACGAACATTTTTGGTAAAAGGTCCATTTATTGGGGAAGGTTCTAATTACTACTCAGACACCACAGCTTATAATATATTCCTCACAAAAGTAAACAAGATCGAACATTAACCTCAACTATACCGTAGGTCAATGCATTCTCATATATATGGATAATAATAGACAGTGCGCATTATGGACAAATCCACTGTACTATCATATATATATATAGCATTAATGCCCCTATATCTCAATATATGTAGTATGTCAGTATATCTTCATTTATGATACTATGTACGTACAAGGTGGACCAAAATTTCTATCCACCTCAATTTTTTAAAAAAAACCTTATAGTTATGAAACTTCTGTTTGTGCAGTTAAATAGTAAGTCATGCATGCTTTATCCACTAATATCTGTTAGATTTCAACTACGGTCATTTGTTCAATTGTAGGTCGCTTCACTGCAGTGCAGAACTGTGCTGCGGCCATTGAGCTACCATTGAGCGCTTAACTCAGTTCTTAAAAACTTTGTAACATTTTTAAATAATTGCCAATGCATACGATAAACAGTTGAATTCATACAAACAGACCATTCTCTTCCTTTTCCTAATTCGACATTTTGCCCTAAGTGTTACGTGCCAAACATTATTATTTAGATTTCCGTGAAAAAATGGCCGTAGTTAAATTCTAACAACATCAGTGTATAAAGCACACATGACGCTTCAGACTGTTCATAACTATAAGATTTAAGAAAAAAAAAGTGGGGTGGTTGATACTTTTGGTCCACCGTGTAGTATATGTCCCGACATATCCATATATTTGCATGAAACTAAGGATCAATTTAGTGCACCATTTGTAGTATATTTAGTACAAACGAGTGTGACATCTTCATAGCATATCATTTTATATTATTAAAATTTGAAAGATTCGATGATGCACTGTTAACGTTTTTGTGTGAAATGGCAAACGTCCATGGGGCACTTTGTCTGTCTCGTCATAAAAATCACACATTTCTCAATTTGATTTTGGAGATACACTCCAAATTGTACTCATTTCGAGTCTGAAATTACCTTTTGGAAGCAGTATAAACATGGTCGAGGCTGTATATAAAACTTTCCTTATTGGATTCATGGACAAGGTAATGCAGAGAGTGGACAGAAAGCACCAGTTTCGGTGTAATGGTCCGTAATTGTTACTGCTTTTTTGCTTTAAAAGGCTCTTTCCATCTTTTCCAAAGACGGCAATTTCAATTGCATCGCCCAATTCAATATGGCAATGCCATTCTCTACAGCTCTTCAAATCCTTTACACACATATATAAATGATGAGAACTAGATAACAATTTATTGTACATGTTTCCAGCCTAGATGCATGAAAATCCACACGGAATTGGGAGTAATGATGAAAAGGAACCCGCATGGCTCTAATCAAACAAAAATCTAAGGCTATCAACTGAAAATTTCAACTTTATATCAACGAATCAAATAACGCATGCTGCATTTCAACGATACAGGATCGGCATATACATATATATATACGTATATATACAGTACGTCCATATACATACGTATATGGGAAACCTTAACTTTAATGGCGGGAAAGAAGGAACCACTCTTTGAATTATATATTTGAACTAATAACCTAACTGAACGTAATGTGTGCGCATGCGCGGTTCTTCCCTTCCTGCCATTAAAGGTAAGAATAAAGACGTTGGCATGCTAAAACTGTCTAATGTACCATTCTCTTACGTCCCATTCCTTACTCACTCTCCCCTACGTTTGGTTTTTCCACCAAATAGAGTTTGTGGACGTTTTCCGTCTTTCGAATAGCTTAACGTTAACGACAAAAAAAGCATAACCACGTATGTGCACCCATTAATTACGTTCAGTTAGTTTCAATTAGATGATTTAGCAGGAATCAATTAAGACGGGCTCCGAAAACGGTCACGTGATGAAAATGTAAAAAACCGCCAAAAAAAATAACGAAAGAATGTGGTCAAAATTCGAAGATAAACTAGCACGGTGAGCGTTTGACGTTAACCATAAAGTCATTAACGTGATGGCCGCGCATGCGCATTCCTACAAAAACCAGTGCTGCCAATCTAGTTATCGTTAACGATGACATGAACAAACTTTCTAATGTACTGACGAAAAGTAAAGCTGTCCTAAAAATTATGTTATAGTGTGGGCCTCCCAAATATGGGAATATCATATCATTGTTAAGGAAAATTAAAAGGAAAACATTTTTCCAAAAATCGATATAAACATGTTTTATAGCGGTTAAAATGTTCTGTTTTGATAATATTGACATTGGACTTGATGACAAGCACTGCTTTAAAATTCAAGTCTCGTAGCAGCTGAAGCGTTTGCAACAAAATCCCATCACATCAACCTTATTTTGTTTTACATAGCTTCAGCACTTATTATTTCAGTCTCAAAGCGAGGCCTAAAGACCCTCTGATACATTGCCATAAAATTCGCATAAATAATAAAAAAGGCAAAAAAAAAAATGCATTAAAATATTAAAACCGTTCACGCTTAGTTGGTTGACAGTTTGTGAACAAATGAAAAGAAGTTGATGAAGGATATCAAGACAAGCACTTAAAAACAGGAAGGAAAATTGTATTTGAAAAAAAACAAGGAATTTCAGTTAGTTCAGTGGAAAAGTGGGAAAATATAGAAGAAGCAGTTGTTATACAATTGTTTTTCATATATAAAAATGGGCTGCCAAAACTCATTTGGCAATGTGCTTGGCAATTACTAGCCTACAAAGGCTATAAATACGATGGCAGAAAATTACATCCATAAAAAAGGCCGCTTATAAAAATCATAGACGAATTACTGAGTACCAAATTGCTGATCGATTATTATCTTCTGCAATAACGTTTCCTAGTTATAATCCTCTTATGTCTTATGCACAAAGGCACAAAGTAGACATAATGCTTTTGTTTACCGCAAATATTTCGATTTTTATAATTGAAAAACAAGAGGGAAATCGATATCTTGTGCATGTGGTTTGTGCTACACTTTCACAAAATTTATTATTGTCTTCATGCCTGGTTGTAATACATTATGCCAATATGGTTTTAATATAGTTTGGAAATTTAATGAGGTATATATCAGTGGTAGCCAAACACGGGATTGATATGCCTTATTATGTCTCATACATGTCCAAATACGATATATCCATATACAGTCGAACCAGCTTAATTGCACAACGACCATGCAAGCCGAAAATGTGCAATTAACCGGTTTATGAAATTATACGGTCACAACTCAATACAAATGTTGCACATGGGGCTTGCAAAATATGTGCATTTATCCGGTTTGTGCACTATAGACTGTATACATGCATATCCATGTATGTACAGATATACTTGCATGTATACAAATAGCCATGTATACATGTGTAGCAATATGTACACAAATTCTATTTTATACAAGAATTTTACTTTCACATGTTGAATATAATTTGAATTTCATTGTTTTCTTAAACTAAGATAATGTTTAGAAAATACATCAACAGCCCTCTGTAAACAATATTAAAATGTCTGCAGGGCGAACCAAAGTATACTGAGATGTTCACAACCTAGAACAAGCATAATAACCCCATCGTGCACATTGAATTTCATCACACTATATATAATTATAGAACCACATTATTATAAAGTTAAATATGCATTTAGCCAACAGTATAGCCAACTAAACAGGCAATTTTATTTCAAATTACCAAAGCAGAATCTCTAAAATTCGTATCTCCTCTTAGTTATGACCCTGGTGGAAAAATATGGGAAAAATTATATGCAGAATGTTCCATACATTTGTATATATGGAGAATGCCGTGCATAGGCACATCAGAATTTAGGTATTTATATATATATATATATATATATCTATATATCATTAATTTCATATATGTCCCTATATTTCAATATATATATATATATATATCCTCATAAAGTATTTTCACATATGTCCCCATTTTCCACATAGGTCCCTATATTTCCCCCATATAGCCACGTATGGGCCATATTTAACCCTTGATGGCCCATATATAGCCACACATGGGCCATACTTTACCATTGATGGCCAATATTTCGCCTTTGATGGGACATATATGAACCATATTTGGAAACTGATGGGCGATTTGTGCCTTAATTAGCAATTGATTATTCATTATTAGCAATACTAAGTCATGTATATGTGACATATTGCCACTGATTAGCAACTGATGAACCACACATGGACATATATGGGCAAGTATGGTCATTCATGGAGATATATGGGGGAGCATGGTCATACCTGGCATATATGTCCAGACAAGCCCAATTTCTGGTCAAGTCATATTTGGAATTGGTCATATATGTCCATACAAGGCATTTTCTATATACGTATATATATACCTATATATGTGAACGATGTTTCCATCAGGGGAGTATTTACATGTGTGGGAAAAGGTCAACATAATATATCCAAGAAGACTGTAATCAAGGAAAACCAAACGATGGGTTATTATCAGTTATGGGCACGAAAAGATGAGCAATATATCCAATAAGCGAGCAAAAGATTGAGTCCTGCTTTGCCATATATACAGACATAATGTGGTTTTCATCTAGCAAAAGGTTCAATAGGAAAAGTTGTGGACAAGGAAAACAAAATGCAATACGAATAGCAGACTTTGAGCTAACTTTATCAGCAGTTAACAGAAGATGGCAATAAAGAAGCTGAATATTTCTGCAAAATGTCAATATAAGGACCCAAGCTGAACGCCAGCAAATAAACACAAAAGATATAGAAATACAGAATATGAAAGAATACATAAAGAGTGTATATCTATATATATATAAAACGTTATCTGCCAACACCAGATGGCTTTTTTCGTTAAAAATACAAGCAGCCAGAAATACACAGGCCTTGGAATAATAAAGACCAAATTTATAATGAAAATAGTTATTAACATAACCATGGTGAGTAGTCTACCCTCAGGCCATTGCGTTTCATACACTATCTAAAACAAATTCAGCAGAAATTTGCCAATAAAAATTCATCGACGCCGTCATTAATATATATAATGTACATTTTTCTAACTTTTAGGGTTTACATATAATTACTTTTCTGTAGCAGTCTATAATATTCCATCTCAACCATTTAAATTTTATTACGGTATAAATATTTATATTCTTACAAAATTGCAAAGATTATAAATGTGGAAATGTATAAAATATATCCAATCATAAAACTGAAAACTTTTGTTTGGTTTTGAAAGTTTTTTTGTTTAAAGTTTTCGGTTTGAAGTTACAGCACTATAAACTCTGATGATAATGAACGATTTATTACAATTACAAACCTGTATTACTTCCTACAGTTGTTTCAAATTAGTGACAATGATAAAGATATATAACAGGATTAATTTTACGAGCGTGGTAGGGATATACTAAGCTATCTTTTAAAATTGTAATACATTGTTAATTGCACTACACTGAATTACTTATTTAAATTGTAATTATAAAAAAATCGATGTATGGCAAAATGTGGATTTTTTTTATTACATTTTGGATGTTGTTGATGTTGTATGGCGTATAATGTCAATTATGGAGATAAAATACAAACAACGTGAATATTACCATATCGCAATAAACTACATAATGAGATATTAGATAAAGTTAAAACAAAATGTGCAGAAATGTTAATTCAAATATATATTTTGTGAGCTTTCCGATTTTTAGTCGTATTTATGTTGGTTTTCATGCGCCTCAACATATCAGCAAATTTATAGAAATACATGTAATAATCGTTCATATAAATAACCCGGTTAATTATTATTCATAGCTACCAAAATATTTTACAAAAACAACAAAGATTGTTGTTATTCATAATGGAAATCTAAATAGGCTAAATTAACATTTCTACGCAATAAGACAAACTAATGCATGTATTTCAACACTTTCTTCTCTTAATAAATCCTTGGACTTTGTAATAAATATGAATCTAACAAGATAAATACAAAAATGCATCTTCATTCCAATTAAATATGAGAAGACGTTTGAATGTATTATCTTATAGTATTTTGTAAAATTGTAAGATATTATCATTTATAGATTAATGAGCAGATGAATAAATTTCATCTATTACTAATAAGAATTATTAAGATCACTTAAATATATTTACGTAGATATACAGTCCAACCCGCCTAATTGCACAGTGATCTGACAAGCAGAAAATGTGCAATTAAGCGGTATGCAATCATGCGGGATCGACTGTACACTAAATGGTATGTTAATATTTGGAGAAATATAACAAGTCCACATTTTGGTCCATACATCGACATAAAACTCATTATATGGCCATACATGTTTGCGGGCATATCAAAATACCATATATGACATATATGTCCCTATCTAATTTTGTCCATCCGGATCCATTTATGTGCAGTGTACTTCAGAGGTGAATAGCATCATTCACTTATCATAATTATATTGCTATAAGACTAATTTAGTGTCTTTTTTATATGCATTTAAAATGGTTTCGGCGAAAATGTGAAAATAATCCATTAATTATCACTTCTCTCTCTCCAAACTGTCTCTGAAAAGAGCTTTTTAAGCCTGTCTTTCTCATTTCAAATTGTGAAAAAAAGATTTGATTGCCTTGTTAAAATTGTATAAGAATTCGGTTTTGCCTAAGTCGAAATATCTCATCACGTAGCTAAATGATTGTTTCATTATTATTTTTCCACGAAGGATAAAAGCATGCACTTGAAATTTTAGAAAGTGTTCATTACCTTATGATAAAAGTATGTTATGATGAGGAGAATTTGTAGGTATATTCATTTTCAGATTACTTTTGCAGAAAATATATTATACTCTAGTTCTGTAAGGGATCAACAACATTCTTGAAATTCATCCCAGCTACATATGGGGCATACATGTCTATATTGAAATTTCCAATATATACCCTGAGATATACCCAAATTATTCGAAATTAATATTCCAGTTAAATATATGAAATTTCCCAAAATATAATTTTCAATAGAAATTTTCTTATACGACTACTATACATGTCCATATATGGCATTTCCCATATATACCCATAAATGTGACTTTGGACACTTAAGGATACGAAAAAAATATATATTCATGGTTAATATTATACATGAAATTCATCTCAGACACATAGGTAATATCATTGTCAAAAATACTATGGAAATAGGATTTTATTCCCCACAATGACAATGTATGAAAGAAAAATTCTATCTGAAAAGTTAGTAACGATTTTTTTCAACAAAGTCGGTTCTATTGAAGCTTCCAGTTGAAAATTCCTCGTTGAATGTATTCGTGCGAACAATATTCAGATAGCAGTGCGACTTTTTTCTCTCCTCAATTGCTATTCAACCACTTAGAGGATATTTTATGATCTGGCTCATTTTCATTGCATGCTTATGGCGACTTTAAGCAGACCCGTACAGCCATCAATTGAATTCTTAGCCCTAAAATAAAAAACACTTTCCCCGTGGGATTCTCACGACTGCGTATATATAACAATCACTAAAGGTTTGGGCACAAAAAAATTGTCCGTCTTACTTTTAATAAACGACGGAATAAAAATAAAACAATTGACATAAACCCCGAACGCTTACCTCGTCTAAGCATTCACTTATCTTTTTTGTACAATTTTCATGACAGATATTATACAATTTTCGACAACTTTATGTGGACGCAAGTGTGTGTTTGACAACAAATTTAAAATGTTGCAAACATGGAGATGATTCTTACCAAACTTTACTAGGAATATTTTAAAAATAAAAGTTCATAATCCAGTAAAAATAATGCATTTTGTAGCAGCAAATCTACTAAAATTCTTACTTATAAACAATGCTGTTTGATGTTTTGTGACATTCGCTTATAAGAATTTTATGTATCATATTATCCTTAAATATAAGCAAAATTTAAAAAAATTATTTTCATTCCAAATGCGCATATTTTGTAAGCCCCATTTGTAACTTTTGTGTGGAATTGTACCGGATAATAGCTTAAACCGGTAAGTTGCATGGCTAGGTAGCTGTGCAATTAAGCGGGTTCTACTGTATATTTAGACCATAGCTGTTTTATTTGGTCCATATACTGCATTTCCAATATGGCTAATCGATTGTTAACTAAAATGGGGCTTATTGTTGGATAAATATGGTCCAAACATGGCTATGAATGTCTAACACACAAGTCTATGACATCTTAATTAATGGAAGATGTGCAGTCGAACCCACTTAATTGCACAGCGACCCGGCAAGCGGAAAATGTGCAATTATCCGGTTACAATTTCATACAAAAGTTGCACAAGGGGCTGGAAAAATATCCGGTCCATATTTATCCGGTTTGTGCAATTAAGAGGGTTCACCTGTATAAGATTCGTTATTAATTAAATATGGACCATATATGGCCAGGAATCCTCCACACATGGCTATATATTTATTGTCCATACATGTAAATTTATATAACATTTCCTGTTAAAACAGAATGTGATACACATTAAACTGTAAAAAGAGACCACAGATACCAATTTAAGCCTGAAATTACTATGAAAATTCTGAATATTATTATATTTATACGATTAGTTTTATTCTTGAAATGATTTTTAAAATTCTTCGCGGTTTCCATATGCAAATTTCTCCATTGTAGTTTCTAAAAGTGCAGGTATTTTACTTTCCAATTCCCTTCAGAAATTTGGTGATTTTATAGAGTGAATCTTTGTGAAAGTCGTAAAATAATTAAACGGGATCCAAGCAGCCTTTTGTTGCGTTAATTGCAAATTGCGACTGCAGGAGAAATCTCATCAAATTGATCGGTTAAAAAGAAATGAAGGGCGTCGTTCGTGTGAAGTAATTCAATTGAAAATCCTCTCTTTCAAATACAAGGTAGAAAACACAATGCAATGTACACGCTGCACTGGACAATCGTTTATTTAAATTATTTGTCGAGTAGCATTACACTCATCAGCAGTTTCCTTTTGTTCAATCACTACTAGTGGAAGGGCTTTTGACTGAATCACCAAAACTAAGGTTCACTTCATATACAAATGCCAAAGAGAAAATTTACATTTTTACACAAACACAAAGTAAATAAATGAAGAGAAAGGTAAAAGGGATCTGAAGTAGAAAAAGCCCTTCAAATACACATCATGAAAAGAGAAATTGTACAGTAGATCAAAGATATTATACCTTTAGAATCATATATAAAATGGAAAATTCACCAATACAAAAGTATTGCTTTTCAAATTATTTATCGAACTAACCAAACGTTTCCCTGAAAGGAAAAGTTTTAAATGAACATGTAGGGCCCATACATAGCCATGTAAGGACAAATTTGGTCCTTTAAGGCCCATTTTCGGCCCTTGAAGGTTCATATGCCGTCTTTGAAAGGTCATATTCGATCATTGAAAAGTCATATTCGATCATTGAAAAGTCATATTCGGTTTTTGAAGGGTAATATTTGGTCCTTGAAAATCACATTTGATCCTTGAAGGGCAATATTTGGTAATTGAAGGGCCATACATAGCAATGTATGGGCCATATTTCGTCCTTAAAGGGCCGTACATAGCCAATACGCAAAACGTTTACTGTATCCTGTCATTTAAACAACAAAATTTAGGATTCTCTTTGCAATATCATTAGAATTGCACAATATTATGAAAATATATGTTAATATTATAGACTATCAAAGCATTCATAGAAACAGAAAAGTATAAAAAATGCTTCCAAATGTCCAAAAAAACTTATAATTAAAACTTTTGTGCCCTATAATAATCTAAATTTCAACACGATAATTTGGCGAAAATCACTCGAGCTGACGCAAATGTATCAAATTTTCAAACTTAATAATAGCCTATTAGTCTGAACCACATACTCGCGACTGTACTGCTTAATTATACAACATGCTGAACATCGATCCAATCAGCACAATTCATTAGTTCTCCAATAACGGAAATATCCATCCCCTTTGACTGTGGCGAAACTATCCAATCTGACGCATATTAATACGCATAACCACTCTCTTCATAAATTGCTTCATTCCACATTTTCAAGTGGGAAAATCATCAAAATTAACAATATCTGTAAAAGGAAATACGCTTTATTCAATTCCACGGATCCATAACGATGATAATAAAAATCAAATAAGCGAAATTTAATTCACGACTTTCAAAATCCTTAAGAAATATATTAATGAATGAGTTTCAATTTATCGTTTTGTTGCAGTATTTTCAAAATAAGATAAATATAATCTTAACAACAAAATCTCAGCATCAAAATGTCGAGATGGATTATTAAATCAGTATTCTTATGAAATTATAGTAGTTTTTAATACAATTTAAACAAATAGAAATTATGGTACAGCTGAACCAGGTTTAATTGCACATATTTTGCAAGCCCCATATGCAACTTTTGTATGGTATTGTGACCGCTTAATTGCACATTTTCGGCTTCCTGGGTCGCTGTGCAATTAGGCGGGTTCGACTGTAGCCAAGTTGTTTCGTTTTTATGAACATATACAGTCCAACCCACCTAATTGCACAGCGACCCGGGAAGCCGAAATTGTGCAATTAAGCGGTTTATGCAATTATCCGATCACTATTCCATACAAAAGTTGCACATGGGGCTTGCAAAATATGTGCAATTATCCGGTTTGTGCATTTATGCGTGTTCTACTGTACACCGTAATATATTCAAATATCTTGTGTGAAAAATAATAAATAGACATATATGACTTTTGTTTATACAGTCGACCCCGCTTAATTGCACACCGGATAAATGCACATATTTTGCAAGCCCCATGTGCAACATTTGTATGGAATTGTGATCGGATGCATAAATTCGTTAATTACACATCTTCGGCTTGCCGGGTCGATGTGCCATATAGCGGGTTCGACTGTACAAGTACACCAGAAATTGGATATATATGGCGTCTACAGTCGAACCCGCCTAATTGCACAGCTACCCGGAAACCTATAACGCGCAATTAAGCGGGTTCAACTGTATTAGGTGCATGTATGTGCATATATGGCCCATCAAACATGATTCATACATGGCTATTTATGGCCCATAGATGGTCAACACATGTATGGTCCATATATGGAGCATCAAGAGCCAAATATTTATCATAGGGCCCAGTCCCACACATGGCTATGTATGGCATATACATATATGGAGCATCAAAAGCCAAATATGGCTAATTGGTGTATCATTTTGCCCAAGCATGTCCATATATTTCCAGCCTGGTCAGTTTACTTGGGACCACTATTGTACTCCGCCCTTTCCCTTTAAGGGTCACTAACCACTGCAGGCAGGTCCATGCACGATCAGTTATTGTATTTTAATAGGAGCTGTGTTATTGTCAGCCAGCTCATAATACTGCCATCATAGAGCTTCCATTTCGCCTTTGATTCCCAAGGAACCTGTCCAACTTATCTCGATAAATCTCCTCCTATAGCAAGCCCGCATAGATAGGGAGAGAGACACGTATCCCAATGTCTGAAAATGCACACACACACACATATACACACGGTGGTGGAGAAGACACTGGCACTGAGAGTAAGTAATCCAGAAATGCAGCCATTGGATTTGCAGCCAATATTTTCCGTCGATCCAAGCAGCAGCAGCATCAGTTGGTGGAAACCCAAGGCAGCATCAGTTGCATTGTTGCCACCGAAGAGTGCGAACATGCCAGATCTAAGAGAAACCCTTCAGCACAGCCTTAGATGAATCTTTCAAAAGTTGGAAAACATACATATCAACGTGTGTGGACCAGAGAGAAGAGAAAAAAAACTTGCGTGTGGTGGGCTAGGATTTTTCATCGAAACCACTAAATGCTGCACTACTAAAATCGATAAAACTGCATAACCAACGATGGTATTCATGGAATCTAATGTTGGGAAGTGACCAAAATTAATAAACAAGGTGACCAGGGACTTCCATGGACTTCTGAGCCGTCTGGGACTTCCGGTCACTTCTAGATCTCTTTCAAGATTGGATAAAGGGTGTGTTTGCTACTCACCCTTAACATTGTCAGGCAGTGGACATTTGGTGGCATTGAGTGGCAGCCTTATTGCAGATTAGTAATGACACGATGTTGTGACATCGTTGTTTTATGTTACAAAGTGCAGTTTTAAGTACAGTGTACTCTCGGTACTTGAAAATATACTGCTTGCAGTCTGATAGGAATCGCAGGATACGAGGAACTTGGAAAACCACGTGGATGAAAAGTGATACAAAATAAGATGAAAACTTGACTACTGAAGCTGGAGCTGAATCTGGAGCTGGGTGGATCGTTAGCTGCGATGAGAAATTATGATCTTGTTTATCCCGTTTTATACAAGGACCTAAAGTCGTGTAGAAGATAAGTTCAATGAATTAATGAATTACTCTTTCTTTGATGATAAATATGTTTTGGAAACAACGTGTTCGTGGACTGAGAATCAAAATGTTTGTGCTATGGAAAACAGTCTTCTTCATTTCTATCTGCCTCAAAAGTAAGTACACATTTTCCTGTGAAATAATATAAAATATAGAAATTCTAATATTTTAAAGTATATTATATAAAATATCATAAATTATAGAAATACTTTAGCTTTTATTTTTATTTCCACCACAATGTTTTATTTAACAGAATTTGGATATGTGCGTAATTCATACTCTGGTGGAAAAATGCATCATATTATGTCCTATATATGATATTCACAATTTATCATACATTCGTAATAAAGGTATATACAATATTTCCATATAAAAATATAGATGAAAAATGTACATATCAGAAATAAATACCATATATGGTCATACAAGGGACATTTAGCATATGCGAGTATGGTCAAATACAATTTATCCATCCAGTTATTCGAGATGCGTTTTTAAAGTAGGGGCCGTTTAAAAAATTCTACCAATTGAAACTTTTAAGCGAGTTGGTGCAATTCATAATATGTTTATTTAATACAATAAGCTTGATGTTAACCAGTTTTCAGCACTCAATATTGTGATTGACGTCACGTGACATATCAAACATGACATTAAGCAAAAATTAGTAAAACAAATCCCGCCAACTGTGAAGTTTGTGCTGTGATCCGATTTTTTTGTCATAGTGCTGCTGAAATTCACAGTAAGCTTTGTAAAGTTTATGGTCTAAACCTTGACAGAAAGTTTACGCAATAACTTCGTTTCTTTCGATAAAGACGAATTAATAGTCATGACGAACATACAATGATTGACCCACGTCGATAACAGCTGATATAGTGGAAAAAGTGAACACAATAATTGGCTCCGTTATTTACGACATTGTGACACAAACGTGTGAATATCAAAAGAAACTCTATGAAAACATAACTTAGTGGTACAAATTTACTTTTGCTATAATTTAAAAAAGCCATATCTTATATTTATTAACCCTCCTTAACCCTTTATAAACCCTCCTCGTAGAAATTATTGGCAAACTAAGTCAAATATTTGTTTAATGTATGAAAACGAAATACAAACAAATGTTTTATACAATAAACATTTTTTTAATGTAAAATACGATTCTGTACAAATAAAAGTATCTCAGAAATAAAGCTCATTTTATTAAAGATCAATATAATTCATAGTACCAAAAAGATAGTAGACTATTTTGTACACAGTATTGATGTTTTAAATAATTGCATGTTAGACTTGCTCTCAAAAATTCATCTCAAAACATTGGGAAGTGATTGGATTATTGTATTTGGTTACATTTAGAAATTAGTCAAATATAGCACTAAAATCTAACATTGCTACGCACTACTGATGTTGTATATAATACTAAGAAACATTACTACTGTTGTATATTTGAAAATAATGAAATACTGTATAGAAAACTTATTGAAAATTGTGTGCGAGACAACAAAGATAAAAGTGTTATCATAATTTGATTTATGATATGTTTGAGTTCACCATGATTTTCTAATCACGTATTCATCCTATTTAGTTCATACTTATTAAATCAGTATTCTATGATTCTTTAAAAAACTTCGAAATTCTTACACATGACATGCATTTCCATCATGTGACACAGATAAATTTAATGTACATAAATTTTAGTCTCAAACTATTTAATTCAAATTTTAAATTAATTAATTGGAGTTTGTGAAAAGTTTGTGAAAATTAAAGTACTTAAATAGCCTTTTTTATTTTCAACTTGGACATATTTCAGGCGTTTATTGGGCCAATATTTTATTATTGAGTTGTAAATTATAACCGTTTTTTCAGGTTAAATGTCAAAAATATATTACAAGTGTCAAGTTTTCTTATGATTATCTAAGTAAAAATAGTGAAAACTTGAATAGTGGAAATAAAATTTCGTTAAAAGTTGTTGTAAAATCAAACAAATTAAGAAAAAGTACGTCAAAATGTAGTAATAATTAGTTGATCGGTTTCCTAAAGTTTTATATAATATTAATTTATTAAGCTATTTGATTAATTACAGTTAATT
Source organism: Ophyiulus pilosus (assembly GCA_033995625.1). Classification (NCBI taxonomy): domain Eukaryota; kingdom Metazoa; phylum Arthropoda; class Diplopoda; order Julida; family Julidae; genus Ophyiulus; species Ophyiulus pilosus. The sequence goes on from JAUJYV010000145.1 coordinate 52,349, forward strand.
AACCAAATCCTACCTAGCCATAACCAGGATAATTGAATAAACCGTTTAATTGCACATTTTCTTCTTGCCGGGTCGCTTAATGTTTTCAACTTCTTAGAATAAACTTAAAATTTGTTTTCCAAGAAAGTAAAACTGTTTGTTTATCCAATTTATTTTACAACACCCGATGTCAAGAAAGGGCATCGATGCATACATATAATACTACTGTACTTTTCTTTAGAAGGTTCCGCTTAATATTCATGAAACAAAATGACAACAATAAAAGCAAGATTTACAAAAGAAAGATTGAGTTTCTGCTTACTGCATTTTCTAAAGTTAAGTTATTTGAGTGGTTTTTTTTAATGACGTAAGAAATTCATTAAATAAAATACTAATGCACAATGTAGGATTTTTTGAGAAGTAAAGTACACAAAAGCCAGTTTAAATCAGGTCTAGATTTTAAAACAAAAGACGCTAAGGCGCAAATAAAGAAGCCAGGTAAAGTGTTTACGTGTTAATAACAAAGACACCGACATAATGTAAGAAATTTCACGAAAGATTCTGGAGAATGATTCATTTATTATGCGAAAATAGGCGACACCTTAAAGCTTCGCAGAAAGAAAGTAATCTTGTTGAGGATTATAATGGAATTAAAATATAATCTAGAAGAGTGAATGCAATTAGCAACAAAAAAAAGTAATTATGCATATAAAAGTAAATTAGTAAATTACTATATTCGACTCGTTTTAATTCAAGTAGAAATATGGTTTTGAAAATATAAAAAATAGATAAAATTTTTAAATGCATTATGATAAATTGTTATTACCTGTTTAAATAAGCTATTTTATTTAGCTTAAAACAACATAAATAATTAATACCTATATACATTTAAAAACATATTAAACTTTATAGACCAGACTTTTTATGCTCTCATATTACATTAAGAAATGCATTACAGTCGAACACTCTTAATTGCACAAACCAGAAAAATACACATATTTTGCAAGCCTAATATGCAACGTTTGTATGGAATTGTGACCGAATAGTTTCATATCGAGATGGCATAACAAATTAAGTGCCACTTAAAGCAGTGCGTCTGTTTGCACACCTGAGAACCCTACACTATAAGTGTCATTAGATTGTTGTGCCCATCATAATCTGCTATAAATTATGCAAGAATCTGGCTTAATCGTTTCCATAATTATTTGGGAAATACATATCCTAAATTTTACATATTACCAATGAATAATATGTCATAAATGATCACATATAAAAACGTATGGCAATCTGTAACGGTGTTTTTTTTAAACCTGTTTCAACTCACCACATCCTTTACTAAACCTAAAATTGTCGAGGCACACTGAACGAGTAATTAAATCGTCACGGCACATTATAAGTTTTTATAGAGAGGTTTTCTATAGTTTTCGTAATGAAATGAAGAAAACCCATGTTTGAAATAAATTAATTCACTCTGTGATGGGTATTTGATGTTTTTTTCTATTTACAATTACCATATAGAAAATAAATGTTCAATTCCCCCGCGGCACACCTGTGGTCTCTTGACGGCACATCGCTTGAAAAACATTGATTTAGAGTATGTCCAAATCCTGCATAAGTAAAACATGCCCATTACCATGTTTCAACATCTGCGCTATATTTAATCGGTGACTTCCTAATGAGTAGTTTTGTTTACAATGAATGTTTCCCATAGCTAATCTACCCATTTGAAGGATTTTAGCAAATAAATTTTGAGCCAAATTACTGTAATTAACCAAAACCCGGATAATTGCATAAACCGGTTAATTGCACATATTTGGCTTGCCGGGTCGCTGTGCAACTAAGCGGGTTTGATTGTATACATAAATTTGTAATAAATTATAATAACTTTAATCAAGTACATTTTTAATAAAAGACTTATAAAGAGTTTTCCTAAAACAACATATATTCCATACTCAACAATTGCAGAAATGATGTTTATTAAAGGTAATATTTAATAAAATTCATTAATTTGTAATTGTTTATCCGAAAGCAATATAATAATAATAAACAAGAAATGTCTGTGTCAACATTTCAGTTATTACTAGCTTCAAGCAATATTATTGACATAAGGAGTTATCAAACAAACATTGTTTGATTTATGGATACGAAGGAGTAATCTCTATTAATTTCAGACAACGATTGATTTTGTAGTTATATTATAAACCTTAGTGGTAAAATTTCACATTAAATAACAATTTCCTGAAATCGACATTCACAATCATTGAATTTCTTTATCGATAATTGAGTGAAGAATAAGATATTTAATATCAAAAATCTTCAGAACTAACTTCAAGAACTAACTCAGTAATTTAAAACATAAGATTTCTGTGCATTTTTATTGATTCAATATTATAAGAAGCCATCATCGTCAGAGCAATCCATTTTATACATAGATATATGGACAAATTCTATATGGTTAGATATATGGTTATCTAAAACCACATGCAACCAAATTTTGATATGTCCATATATAAATTTTACAACTGGGTAGTTTGACTATGTGCATGTAGCCTGATTGTTAATATGGCATATTAACAATCAGGCTACATGCACATAGCCAAAAAATGATCCATACATGGCAATACAAGCACTCGTATGTCAAATTTCTGGTCTAGCCATACATAGAAAACCCCATAAATAGCCCATATTCAAATTTTTAATCTGGATAATATCGTCACTTGCCTTAATTTGCAGCGAATCTCTATATGAAATTATCGAGTAATTTTAGGGGGGGGGGATAGTTGCACTCGAAATTGATATTGCTATCTTGATCTGGCAAACAGAGGCTTATGACGACAGTAACAGCAGGCAGTCCTATTGTTATTCATAGCCCGCAGGTATATACATGTAGTCACCAACAGCAATGTCATTTTCCACAGGCAAGTTAAACAAGAGAGGCCTAGCCAGAAAAAAATATTGTATCATCATAAAGTGAGAAACTGTTTGTCAAAGCAATGTTAAAGCGGATTCCTACGTTGAATTTATTATGAAGAGAAAGTTAAAGGCAGCGGGGTGGCAAAAGCACGATGATACAGACACGAAATAAGTCCTGCAGATCAATAACAGTTTGTACGGCATCAACTTGAGTAATGATATAAACAATGGCGCCCTTGTCATCCAGCGATTTCAACTCAATACACCTCCATGCATGGGCAGTCAACCATTGTCTCGCTAGCCTGCAATTTATTCCTGCATTTTACCACCTCTCCTTATACTGGGCATTTTATGAACTACCAAATGGTGCATTTAACAACCGGAAAAACTGCTGTTTACAGGGTGAGTAGTATTCCTAAACTGATCCTCTGCTTGAATCTTTTCTAAATTATCCCATGGCATTCAACAAAACGATAACATTTGGGTTTTACTAAATTGAGAAAAAATCATGTTAAACGATAGACAAATTTGTAGAAAATGAATAGTTGTAAGATGAAGATTATATTGCTATGGTTGTAAGGAAAATGTGTTATCTTATATGGACCACCAATTAAGTGCATTTAATTTTAATTTAATTTATTTACCCATGCAAGTAATAACACTCAAACCAAACCTAACCCAACCTAACTATATTGCAGTGAAGCATATGTGTGTTGCAGTGAAGGTTAGATGTGTTGCAGTGAAGCTTACGTGTGTTGCAGTGAAGCTTATATATGTGTGTGTTGCAGTGAATCTTATGTGCTTTTCCATGGTGCTTATATTCTCTGCAGTAAAGCTTACATGTTTTGCAGTGAAGCATTTATGTGTTAACACCGAAGCACGTGTTCGTTACATTGAGGCTTATGTGTTGTGCAGTGAACCTTATGGGTAGTTAGGTTAGGTTAAGTTAGGATTGGTTATACGACTTGCACGTGTAAATAAAATTAAAATTAAATTGTTCTGATAAGTGATTTAGATAAGTTAAATCATGATGTTACAATTTTTCATACCATAAGGGCTGCAACTTGTAAGAATGATGTTCTCGACAGAGTACTGAAATTATTTCTAGTCTCTCTCTATAATTTCATTTTCATATTCGACTAGGAAAATCTCCTTATTAAACCATCAGTTTTTCAGACAACGGTGTCTTCAACGGTGTAGTCACATTATGACTAAAAAGATCGTGCCATTTAAATTATTTGTTCATTAAATGTTTACTCAAACTAACAATTACATATATTTGTCGTTATAATGCTCCACTTTTATAAGGTCACAAAGACTTGCACGGTACATTGTTGAACTTTGACTTTCAACAAAAAATGTTATTTTTTCGCAAATTTCAAAGTGAAGTTTAACGCTTTAGCAAAATAAGGTAGATGCGTATTATCAGCTTATCTTTTATGCTTGAAATCATAGCTTGTTGGAAATCGAGCTGGTAAGTACAAGCCAGCTTTCATTCGAGCTAATTACTCCGTAAACTTAAATTCTGCCGTGCTTAAGCGTGTAATGAGCTTTTAATAGATTGACCAATGTGCATTTCATTAAGCTTAGGGCTTAAGCTAATAACCCTAAAGCGAGCCATTTGCTGAAGAAACTAATCTTCATGACATAGGGCATGTCAACAACTTGAAAATTATCTCAAAAATCTATTTCTGAATTAAATTCATTCGTCAATGAACAAATTCGACAGAAATATTAACACAAAATTGGCGAAAATGAGGATAACCCTTCCATGTAATTAAGGATATAGAAAAAAAAATAATTATAAAATATTAGTACAGCTGTTACAAATGACAAAAATCTATTTCAAATAAAACTCCATTTAAAACGTAAATGGAGATATATATTTATCTATAAACTATATAAAAAGTCAAGTTTATAAGGTGAATTCAATGAGATCTTACTTCAGATTTTGTCAACGATGGTATTTGCAGAAGATATAAAAGCATAAAATGTGAAAAAGTACGTAAATATAGTAAAAAATGAATGAAAAAAATATCTTAAAGTTTTTTATTTCAAGTATTTTCATCTTTTCATCTGCTAATATTTGATATGCTCTGAGTCGAGATATTTTTGGATTAATATCGTTTCGAATATGTTTATTCCAAAATCCCCTAAATTAACTCATGGTTGTTATACTCAAACTCTTTTAAAAATATTGTTTAAATCACTATATTATTTAATAAAAACCGGTGCTTTTTAAACGTCGCCCCGAGCAACTTAGGTCAAGTCAAGAATAAATTCAATCCAGGATTTTAGGATAAATATGTAGGTCAGACAATTGAACAACCAACTCCCAAAAGATTTTCCAGATGTCACAATCAATGAAAGGCAGAAGCTATCAAAAGTTCAAACATACGATTCAAAAAAATATTACTCCAATAGTAATCTTATAAATATAGTTTGCTTATATAGCAAATATTTCAAATATTTTTATATACTCCCGGGTGGAAAAGTTATATATGGACATGTGTGGGCCATATACAGCCATGTATGTTCCACCAGGATAAAGTACAGCCAAACCCTCTTAATTGCATACGATCCGGCAAAAACCGAAAATGTGCAATTAAGCGGGTTCGACTGTAATATATTTTGACATATCCGTAGATACTGGCTATATATGGTCATACAATAAAATAGATGGGAAAAAAATCTCTTACAGTAAAAACCGATTAATTACACACCGCTGTACAAGCCCCTTGTGCAAGTTTTGTATGGAAATGTGACCGGATAATCGCATAAACCGGGTATTTGCACATTTTCGGCTGTATATGGTTATATATTTCCATATATATTCCCTATATTTTTTCCACCCGGAAATACACTGCATCTACTTCATTTCATACATAATACATGCGATATAAAAATTGTAAGTTTAATTATATTCCATATTCATTAGATTTACAGGATTTCAGGTTGAATTTTAGAGTAGGAATTTTTCTTAATACATGCGACGATAAAAAAAAAAAAACACAATTTCAGGAATGGAAATCTTCCAAAACCTCTATAAAAAGCGAATAAGAAGTTTCTATACATTCCGTTATTTTTATGTGTCATGTTCTATGTGAGCGCTATAAATTTTGAGGGGATAAAACGTATCTTTTTGCAAGATCCGTCACATTTTCGCGTTACTTTTTTTCTATTGTCCACACGGTCGACAAACGACATCTAGCAATCATAAAAGGCCTCGGTCACGAACTCTTGAATATTTTTATGTCAACTATACATTACTTTCCTTTGCTGAAAAATCTTAGAAAAAAGGAAGAAATCTTTGAAAATATCTAAAAGAGGTGCTCGTCCTGACACACGGGTCTTGCCCTTTCTCACATCTCAAAGAAAGTAAAAAAAATATATGAAAAAAAAATTCGGCCATTGGTCATCCGCCTTCGTTTTTATTAATTGTCTATAGGCGTTCCGGATGGAAAAATTATATCTGCTCATACGTATATGCCATATTATGACTATACATGAATGTATTTGTAGATTTATGGCAAATTTGTTATACTATTTGTTAGAAAACGTATGGGCATGTAAGACAAACGTTATATATGTTTAGAAACGTATATGACCAATATATGGAAAAGACAAAAATTTCTTAAATTGTATAAACCGCTTATTTGACCACTTCCGGGTTGTTGGGTCACTGTGCAATTAAGCGGGTTCGACTGCATATGAACAAATAAGCCATACATTGTATATTATTGCATATACATACATTACATATATGAATATACAAGTAATATACTGTCCATAAATGAACACATAAGTCATACATTACGTATATATGGTCATATATGTACTTGTAAGACATATTGCAAACAAAGCCATATACATTCGAACCCGCTTAATTGCACAGCGACCCAGCAAGCCTAAAATGTGTAATTAACCGATTTATACAAATATCCGGTAACATTTCCATACAAAAGTTACACACGGGGTATTTATCCGGTGTGCAATTAAGCGAGTTCGACTATATTTCATGCGAATCTATATATGAACATACATAATTCCATATATTGCAAACATAACCATTTATGAATATATGTCATATAAGAACAATTTCTGATATATCCATACATTTCATTTTCTATATACACTCATATATTCAACATATAATTTTCCACAAGGGGTGAAAAGCCTTAGGGTCGTTATATATAAGATCATATGACTACATGGAAGTATATAATACTCGCCTGGATGCATTATATGTGAAATACATTATCTCGAAAGTATATATAAGGTATAGATCGGAGAGCAATGCGAGTAAAACAAAGGCTTTTCGTGTTTTCAACTCACGTTAGCCTGGCGTTTATACTGGCATTCCGCGAGAATTTGATCGATTTCCACGCTTTTTTATGGGTTTGTATACCGAGGGATGTGCTATACATACATGCACATGTACATCGAACTTGTACATGGTCAAAAGGCTTAGATGTGCATACAAACGCTTTCAAGTAGAAAAAAATTGCATCTCGTTAGAAACCTAAAACGTATATGGATATCCCCATCTGAACAAGACGTATTTTGAGATTAACTTGTAAGGCATTGAAGATAAACAAGTTTTATATCGCACCATTTACGTATAGCTTTAATCTTTTAAGAGTATTTTATTAATCAGTTTTCATGAAATAAAAAATGTTAGAAAACTACGAAGTTAGGCTATATTATATATGCTTAATTTATGATATTCTACATGTATATGCCTAGAGTCGTATATAGCCACATACGGGCCATAGTTGGTCCTTGAAGGGCCATTCACAGCAATGTATGGGCAATATTTGACCCTTGATAGTCCATAATTGGCCTTTGATGGGCCATATATTGCCATATATAAACTAGTATATTTGACAAATGATGGGCTATTTGTGCCTTAATTAGCAACTCATCTATTAGCATTACTAAGCCAATAATAAGCGACATATTGCCACTGATAAGCAACTGATGAACCATATATGGACATATATGGCCATATACATAGTATGTCCGGACAAGTTCAATTTCTGATCTAGCCATATATTTGCCCGTACATGGCCCATAATTGTTTTTTTACACCCGGGCATATAAATGCATGTGCATGTAATTTCTATAACTCGATATACACTGAATGTCCCATACTTTATGAAATAATCTAATTCTACGTTTTCTTCTATATATCGCCATAAAACGCCATATATGGCTCGTGAGGTTATGTGGATGAATTTTTTATTTATATCCAACCAAATAGCTTTAATCTTTTATGAGTTTTTTATTAATCAGTTTTCATGAAAAAAAAAAAGATATGTTGTTTACCTGCCCCTGTTAATTAATTAATTCCCATCAATTTTTAATCTGACCACACCAGCATCGAATAAATTTTAATACACTGGGGAATTAATGGGCCGAGAAAACGGATGAGGGCCCATTATAATGCAGCGAATGTAGTTTATAACCTTCTAGATAGTACGTGTTTCTAGCAAGTCTATTTAGGATATAATATTTGGCACGATTACAGGAAAAAGGGTTAAAATAAGCTCGGGGGCCAATTAGAGCAATCTATGCTGTCATTAATTCTAACCAAAAACCAAAATGTCATGTTTTACTAACAACAGCATGTTAAATGCACCTTCAAACTCAAATTAGGACAAAACATTCGTGATTACATCCCACTAAAACACGTTTCATCCCTTCGTATATTCATTTCAATTATGCATTTCAATTCAGACAAGGTTATTTGTTAAGTGAATAATAATGCATAACATTTCAATTAATATGGACGATGGTTAGAATACCTGGTTAGAAAAAAACCAAATATGGGCCATGTATGGACATATATGGCTAATTCCAAATATGGCTAGACCAGAAATTGGACACGACTGGACATATATGGCCAGATATGTCCTTAAATGGCCAAGTTTGCCCATATATCCCCTTGTATGACCAAACCTCACCCTTAAATCTCCATATATGGCCTTACTTGCCCATATATGTTCATGTATGGTTTATCAGTTGCTAATTAAGGCACATATTGCCCATCATTGGTCAAATATGGTTCATATATGGCGATATATGTCCCAAAAAGGACCAAATATGGCTAATTAAATATGGGCTACACATGGCTATTTCAGGGTCATGCATATAGCTACAATCGAACCCGCTTAATTTCACAAACCGGATTAATGCACATATTTTGCAAGCCCCATGTGCAACTTTTGTACGAAATTGTGACCGGATAATTGCATAAACCGTTTGATTGCACATTTTCAGCTTGTCGGGTTCGAGTGTATATCAGGGCCATGCATTACTATATATGGACCACACATGTTCATATATAACTTTTTAACCTAATGGCATTGCTGCATATAGTCGTTTTTGCAATTATACGTATAAAGAATTTAAAGTAACCATTAAACGAAATTTTGAAAAAAGAAGTCAAAAAAATAAAGTAAACTAAATTTAAATTTATATTGTCAGCGAGTGTTGAGGGAAAGGTTTTTTTATTCTTGTAGAAGCACACTAGAAGTTTAGCTTAATAAAAATAGGCAGCATTAGCATTTTCGTAAATCCCTCGCCTTATTCGTATGCAAATAGCTCTTCTACCTTACTTTTGCATAATAGAGGCTCGCTAAGGATTATCGGTTTAATTTCTGTCAGCAATTTTATTATATATATATAGTGTGCAATGGGCTTGTTTAAATGCAGTTTGAAGAGTAAACCAAACATGAGAGAAACCAGAAAGCCTGTATTCAATTTGAGTAGGAAAGGAAAAAAATTTACAGATAAAACTAAAATGGACATTGAAATTGCTATATACCATAGCTATAAGGATATTTTCTCTAACATAATAGCACAAAGAAGCTGAATTCAATGCACATTTTGCTACAGCGAAGACGCAATTTTAAGTCGTCGAGAGAGTGTAACAATACACGATGTCTTCTTCGAGGGGACATTCACATTTTACATCGCATTTTATTTTCATCGATCCTTGCGTATATCCTGTGAAATTCATGCTTTAAATTCAAAAACCCTAAAAAACTGCCATGTCTTCGAACATATCTTTAAAATATTCAAATAAATATTGCTAAAAATGATTGAAAATACATCAGAATGGACTCAATTATTGTTTTAATCAAAGTCCTTCTTCGAAAAGCAATGTATGGACATGTATGGACCATAGATGATCAATATTTGGTACCTTGTGGGGCATGGTATTTGACACATATGGTCACCAATGAACTTATATAGTCATATGTGTCCAGATATCTTCAATTGCTTGTCTAACCATATACAGTCGAAACCGGTTAATTGCACAAACCGGATAAATGCACATATTTGCGTGGTCGCTGTACAATTAGGCGGGTTCGACTGTTTATGAATGATCGAGCACGAAACAATTAAATTAACGTTCATATTTAAAAATGAACATTTTTCATTTAATATAAAACTAAATTCTCGTTTGAAATATTCGAAAATGGAGAAATGGAAGGCATTCATAATAAAACGGTTTTTGGTTTTGTACGGTTGAATTCATTTGGTAAATAGGTGTTCATATAAACTAAAGCTTTAATCTTAAAATTGTTTGCCGCATTCGCAATAATGATTACATGTTATACTGAAACCGTTAATAAACCACTTATATCCACGAATCATCCAGTCCATTAAACATCGCATTAACACAAACAGTCTGGCATAGAATTTCAAAATGAACGTCGTATATGACTTCTAATAAGATGGTGATGTTCAACAATTTTTAAAAGTCATGTTCAAGTGCGATTAATTTTCTCTATTTATCTTTTCACGAATAGAAAATTATCTTGAAATGTTATTATTTATATATAATTACTGTTAGTAAGTTTACATAGAAATACTGAAATACAGTCGAACCCGCTTAATTACACAGACCGGATAAATCCACATATTTTGCAAGCCCAATTTCCAAGTTTTGTATGTAATTTCGACCAGATAATTGCATAAACCGGTTAGTTGCACAAATCGGATAAATGCACATATTTTCCAATTGTGATTCTAAATTCAGTTTTAAGAAGCTCAATTGTGATTATAGGCAATTGTTTAGCATAACGTCCGTTTCCAGCCTTATTATAACTCATTCCTGGTTTGTTACAATTGATACATAAGTATTATATTTCGTACAGTATATTAAAGTGTCATTTGTAAATATCGTAACTTTGAATTTTGATTATTTTTCAGATACGTGTTGGTGTATGGATGCCCATGGGCCAAAAATCATCGAAAATTTGCAAGATGAGGCAGATTTTTCGAACGACACAGGGATTACACTTGACTGTCGTACGGAGGGAAATCCAGCACCGGAAGTGAAGTGGATTCGAGCGGATGGCTCTGTGGTGAACAATATTCCGGGACTTAGAAAAATTTATCCAAATGGCAGTTTACATTTTATGCCATTTAGTGCCAAGGATTATCGACAAGATATCCACGCTTCTGTTTACAAATGCATGGCTGTAAATCCCTTAGGAACAGTGATAAGTAATGACGTCAGGATCAGAGCAGGTAGGAACAATTTTATTTGCAATATTTACCTTATTTACCAAAGTCGCTTATAATTGTGATTATATTTGGAATATGTTAACTAGTGATATATATATATATTTTTGAAACATGATATTTGCTGTAAAAAAACAGACACTGTATAAAATATAGTGTCGGGTAATGAGTTATTAAATTGTATTTCCAACTTTTTTATAGGGATGAATTAAAACTAAAAAAAACTTAGTATTAATTAAAACATCGTTAATCAGCCACAGTAATGCGCGTGTACAATTTTCAAAGTTTCACTGCTAACCTATAGTATTTTAATTAAAATGCCAAAGCGGATCAAAATGACAATTGAAACTTTCATAACATTTCTGCCAAATTAAATTCCATCAAAGTGAGTGCTATTGAATTAGTTGTTGCCAGTACTCAATTTAATAACATCTTGGGACTACATTTAAAATGATAAATCTGAAACAGGCTTTATTTAGATCTAATCATTTTAATGCTGCAACCTATTGATTGGATGCGACTGTCATGGTTACGAATTATTGCTAATGGAGAAAAACAAGGTTGTTTTTATGATTATAATCCATAAATGTATGCCGAAGAACTTACAACTGTTATAGAATGCCTCGATAATCGCATTTTTCATCAATATTTTATTTTTGATTTTCACAAAATGACAGATGAATTGAACTTTCTTACAGAACGTCGAAGATTTATATTTGCAATTTTATGTGATGTATATATAGCCGTGAAGCAATTTTACGAAATTCAGATTTATGACCAATACGTCATACAAGGAAACACAGCCGTCCTAACATGTCAAATTCCTCCTTTTATACAAGAGTTTGTAATCTTTACGTCTTGGGAAAGAGAAAACCACAAGACTCCAGAACCTGTGATGGAAAATGGTTAGTATTATCACAAATAATTGAAATTATCAGTTGTATATATTGTCCTTGAAATATCTGAAAATTTCAATACATAATATTCAGAAAACAGAGAATTGAAGCTTCATATTTTAATTAGTATATAAGGCAAAGCATAAGTCTTGATTACTTTATATAATGTGATTTCAATTATTAATTACTTTCTGGGACTCAAAAACCAAGATATTCGAAAATCCCTCAAATTTTAAGTTTTTAAGCTTTTACTAGCGCAGAAATCTTTTAGAAGTTCAATTAGACAAAAACAGACTTATTCCTCGTCTCGCATACTGGCATACATTATCTTTATAATTAAAGGATTTTAAAATTATCAAAAAACACGTCAGTTAGTTAATAACTATTAACAATTGGTTTAGATATTCAATTATTTTTTGTGGACTGAATGTTAAATAGCATTTTCTCAACGACAGCAAATTTGACAACCTAGATTTTTATTCATTAGGTGGTAAATATACAACAGAGATATTTGTAAAAACATTTATAGTAACAATATTTTATAGCAAATAAATGTGAATTAATAGGTTAAATTTGAAAGATTAGATAAGTATTTGGCATAAAAATCCCTGTTTGATATTTTAAAAAAGTATTGTTGCCCCATACGGTAGGCAATTACTGGTAACACAAAAAAGTTGATGTAGGCTAAATTTTAGTAAGAAAACAAATTTTATAATTAATTTTAATGGTGATATTTTCATACAAAATTAGCTTTCCTCTCTTCCATTTACAACCCAATAAACTCTGTAAATTGTTTGTATTACTTCGCATTTAGCTATAAAATTGTGTTACTGGTAAATTTGCCATGATATCTGTTTATGTAATTATAACCTGATGAAGTTCAAATATGCAGAAACGTTGTTGCGTCATTAAAAATCTGGGTTATAAAATATTTTACTGAATCCAATAATTGTAGTTTTTATATTAACCTAAACCACTCAAAAGATGGAGATAAAATTAGCATATTCAAAATCCTCCTTTCCAAAATTTAGACAGTTGTATTTATCCAAGCATATCCCAATTTGTGAAGATGCTTTGGTTAAATAAAGCTAGACTGATATGACCATCTTTGTGGCTTTTGCGTTTTTCCTCAAAATTTCCACCGGAACAGGTCGTTACAGCGTACATCCGGATGGAGTATTGCACATCCGCGACGTTCGTCGAGATGGCAACAATTTTCGATATCGTTGTCGAACCCAACATCGTCTAACAGGAGAAAGCAAAAGAAGTGCAACGGCTGGCAAAGTTATAGTGACAGGTAAGTAACTGCAATGGCGCTATCAATATCGATTATGCCACTGTGTAGCGCTATAGCGAGGCGATTACACTTTCGCCCCAAAAAGCCCTCGAAAGACCAACTCCAAAATAAAAAAAAGCCAACGAAAACTGACCAATGGCCTATAAATTGAGTTGGAGCTTAGACTCTGCCCTAAAACATCCATTTTAAACTGCTCGTGTTTCGTTATTTATGGCGTGTACAACGCATTCCGTGCATCAAACTACATGCAATTTTTTTTCGTAAAGGACAATGGGGATTATGAATAAAATAAGGCAAACTATCAAAATTATAGAAAAGTGAAAAATGATTGACAGAAATGAGTAAATGCTTATGCTCGAAGGAATGATTATATAAAAGATAAAAGTGTGTGTCTAATGATCTGTCATCAGACCAGAAAAGTAAATTCAGAAATGTGTTGTTGTAGAGTATGTAATAGCAGAAATGGAAGGAAATACATTTTAAAAGTATATTACGTCATGTTATGATAAATAAAAGCAGTAGTTTTTGGCATCAATGTCCTTAAATGTCACAAAAGGCATATATTGCAGATATCCTTTTTATAATTAAAAAAAGTGCTGCCCTGAAGATAAGACGATGAAAACGCACTGATGAAATGAATGCAATACTAATCAGTAAAAATGGAACATTGCTGATGTTCTATTATGATAAATAAAAAATATTTAATGCAAATTAGTAAGAAATAGCACACATATAGTAATTTCTACAAGTTAAAATGGTTCATTAATTTATCATCAGAATAATAGTTTTGTAAATATTGAATACCAGGTCATGTCATGTAAATAGAGGTAATAATTAGTAATTCACGCCATCAGTTAAATTTTGTATACACATTAATGGATGCAAAGGCATAAAATGAGTTGATAGTTGTAAAAAATTGTATTCAGTTAAACCTATTGCAGGTATAACAGAAATTTAAACAAAAAAATTCTATATGTTGGGAGAAGTCATGTTAAATAATATTAGATATTCAATATTGCACAAATTCCTGATTATTAGACGATAAAAATATATTTGCCCCTGAACATAGGCAATCACCGATAACACGACTGCATTAGTAATACATAACAACAGTGAAACATAATAGTGAATGCTAAAGTATAAAATTAGGTAACGGTTGTCATAAATCGCATTCAGTGATGTTCCGTTATGGTAAACAAGAAAAATATCTTAAAACTAATTCTTGAAATAGCGTAAGTTTATAAAAAAAAAAAAAAATTATATACGTTAGAATAATATAGGATTCTCGGGGAATTAGCATTAGTTATACACACAGTAAAATATCGCTAATTCCAACTACATTATTGCAGATAATCTCGATTGGCAATCACTGATAACACGGTTGCATCACAAGCCTATATATTGGTATTTCACACCATACAGTGACTTTGTTATCACGCATAGTAGTAGATGTCAAGACATAAAATCATATGATCGCTGTCAAGGATGTTAAGGAATGAAACCTATTACTGATGTTCCGTTGTGATAAATATAAAAAAAACTAAAACAAGGGTGGCCCTTAAGGCAGGCAATCCCTGATAACATTAGTGCATCACACGTATGAACACGCACAGGGGTAAATCTGCCCATCAGAATTACGCCAAAGCCACTGGTATACTGCCGGAAAACTTTGATGCGTTTGTAAAAGATAGAAACAAAAACGCACAGAAAAAAGTGATAGCCAACCCGGAGTCGTTGAAAAAGTTCATTATCTGGAAATGCCAATAATAATCAGATAAAAGACATTGGTCGTGTTGTTTCAAGGCGAAAAAAAAACATGGGGGTTTTCACACGATCGTGGCTATAATACTGCAAAGGCATTAGTTTGTGAGAAACGTGGAAAATAATGCAGTGATGGGGCTGAATATGCCCCCACAGAGTGTTTCAGCGTGATACCAAATTGAAAAGCAAAGGCGAGGAGGCGTACAAATGAGAAGCAATTTTTTATATCTTAAATGCCATCGGAAATCCAAGAAATAATTGCAGCCCTTCGCAGCACATACACACAGATGATTTTAATCGAGTGGGAATGAGTTAGACTCAGGGATTTAATCAAAACTAACGAAAGATTTAATGATGATGGAGCGAACCGAAACCTATTTCAGACAGGGAAGCAACCGATGCATTTCTTTTAAAAAAATACAACGTGATGAGCATTAATAAAATAGAGGTAATGTTAACAGACACTATGAACGGTGACATTTAACACGCACAAAAACCAAGACCATGTCAAATTAAATAAATGCAAAGATTTAAAACAGATTACAAATGTAACATTAAAATTCCTGAATTAATAAAACATGTAATCGATAATCACGTGGTGATGATGTGGTGCTGTGTTTTTATTTTATAACAATTAAATCTCAACGTTTTATGTTAATAATATCGATGTGTTATCTATTTGGTAATAAAATAACGATAATAACATTTTTTTTACAATAATAGTTGCGAAATTTCACCTAAATTCTTACCTAACATTAAATAGGGCCATATATACCACAATGTCCTATAATGTTCGGGTGGAAAAGTTATATATGGACATGTATGGGCCATATTTGGTACTTGAAGGACCATGCATAGTTATACAAAGGCCATACCTTGCCCTTGATGGGTCATATTTTGCCTTTAATGGGCCATTCATCACTATTTACGAACCATATTTGACAAATGATGGGCGATTTAGTATTAATACCTGGCAGTCTTAATATTTATAAAAATGTAAAAGCACAACGTCTTAAACCTTTATAAAACAACATCTTACTTGCAAAAAACAAATTCCGGTTTCATTTCTTGGAAAATGTTGATGTATTACCCGAGTAACAATGCAAATAAAAAAAATCTCAAGTATCACAAATTAAGTCCTGATTTGCATCGGATTCATTCTACCACAAAAAAATTTCCCTCGACTTTCTTCGCCTACGTTTTTTCACGGCTTTGGATTTAATTAATTTAACGTTGGTCACCATAAAAAAGCGAAATGCCTCGTTTTTCCCCTACATTTGTTAGCCAACACTTTTAGTTGAAAAATAGGACTCGGTTAACTATGCCTTTTTATGCCAGCAGATTTGCTAAAGACATTCACTAGCTGTTAATAGTATTCCGTTTAACTAATAACTTCCATTGAATGAGCACCGAGTTTCAAAGTAAAGCATTCCCAAAAGGAAAAGCAGAAGGATGAAATTAAAGTGAATGATGCAAGTGGTGCTGCTAGGGAAAAAAATGGGGCTGGGAATTACAATACGAGAGTTTAGGCTTCGGTGTGGAGGCTGTTTCAAAGGAAAAACAGAAAAAACGTGTAAATAGGGGGAATCAGACGAGAACAATGCCATAAATAGCTTTGTTTGGTTGAACTGCGGGAAACAGTGGCATGAAAATTGGGGAAGGAAACTTTAAGTGCAACAATTATTCCTCGGTGAACGCTTCGCTGATTTACCTTCACTAACATAAAACGACAAGGGCTACACCGCACAATGGCTCAACCATCATTCTCGCAATAATAAAATACTTAAGACAGAATGTACAGAAAGTGCATTGGGAGAAATATACAGCTAGGAAAAAAGTGAATAGTTTAGAAAGACAAGAAAATGTTACTTTTAGTCTCATTGTTGCGGAAAAATATGTCATGCTAAAAAAGCTATTTTCTGAAATATGTCGATACGAACATATCCCATTAGGGATTTGCATTATAATCGGGTGGAAAGATGATATACAGTCGAGCCCGCTTAATTGCACAGCGACCCGGCAAGCCGAAAATGCGCAATTAACCGGTTTATGCAATTATCTGCACAATTATCTAACAATTCCATACAAAAGTTGCACTTGGAGCTTTCAAAATATGTGCATTTATTCGGTTTGTGCAATTAAGCGGTTTGGACTATATGTTATATTGTATCACATATATTTTTGTACGAGTATATGGCATTTTACAGAGTTGGGAAAATTGTACTCATGAATAGGAGTACTTATTATACGATTGCAGTGGAATCGTACTCTATAGTATACATATGTAGAATACACGTAATCAGTAGTCATATGAAATAAGTAATCAAACTTGGGTAAGTAAAGAGCAGTAATCAGTACTCGTATCCATGAGTACTTTTGTAATCGAGTGCATTGTACTCATACGTTTTGAGTACATTTGCATTCAATTACTTTTGTGCATTTTGTATTCAAATCACTCTTCGTACTCAGTATTATTTTACTCATTACTCAGATTCATTCATAGTACTCAATTACTTCCCAACACTGGTTACAAGTATGTTTTAAATTAATAACGATATACATATCTAAAATATTTGTTAAAGACATCTTCTTAGCATGGCAATATTTTACTGTGACAAAAGTACAATACTGCACGTTTCAGTAACACAATGCAAATTACTGTTAAAAGTACATAGGTCGGGAATACGTCTCTAAAATTGTGCTAACACGAGCATTTTGATATTACGTAAATATCCGGAAATTCTATGTGTAACAATGAAAGTAGTCTGATTTGCTCATTTGGCGAACTGCGTTTCAATGTTTGTCAAACAGTCATAATGTGAATTCCATTAAGTGAATTTTTAGTAAATAAATGCGAGGGCTTGAGGAAATACTCGTACATGTATGTATATGTTGTCAAATGGCGAGACAGCATGATGTTGAAGAGTTTGCTTTAAATGTAATAAAAAACGAAACAAGTATCAGATGCCAAATTAGTGACATCCAGATGGAAGCTCGGCATCCGTTTTAATTATTTATTTGGAGTTTGCATAGAAAATTCATTGAAATGCGTCATTTCCCAGCCAGAGCTAAAATGCAATCTTGCCATGTTATCGCTTGATATTAAAATGCGTATGATGGAGCAATAGTAAGCAACTCATGTTTTAAATAGCTAATGGCTTTAATTTTCGTGCTGGATGGTTGCTAGACTCATTTTCAAAGGAAAGATAAAAGAGTTTTAATAGGATGCGTAAAGATGATATTTATTTTTATACTGCTAATGGCTTATATTGCTACAGTTTATATTATACATAGAAATGATCATTGACTTTACACGGTGTCACACATTTTTAAATTTATAATTTTAAATATTTAATATAGAGGTGAAGAGACAAAAATAACCCACGAATTATGTATACATCCTGGGTGGAAAAGTTATATATGGACATGTGTGTGCCATTTTTAATCACTGATGGGCCATATACAGCCACGTATGAGTCATACGTATATAGCCATGGAAAGCCATAAATATCCATGTATGGGCCATCCTTGGTCATTCAAAGGCCATATATAGCCATGTATGGGCCATGCTTGGTCATTGAAGGGCCATAAATAGTCATGTATGGGCCATATTTGATCTTTGAAGGGTCATATATGTAAGTCCATACATGGCCCAAATTTGTTTTTTATTTATATATTTATCCTGGAATGGAAAAAATTGTGGAGTTGTATGGGGAATGTTGTACATAGATATATGTGAAATTTCATATATGTACCTACTACAATTTGGATACATATGGAAATATATACCCATATTTACTAGCTAGTATATGAAAGTATAATAAAAAAACCAAGAAT
The DNA here is from genome assembly GCA_033995625.1 of Ophyiulus pilosus. Taxonomy (NCBI): domain Eukaryota; kingdom Metazoa; phylum Arthropoda; class Diplopoda; order Julida; family Julidae; genus Ophyiulus; species Ophyiulus pilosus. Next base: position 71,570 of record JAUJYV010000145.1, read on the forward strand.
ATTTTATAATTGAAATCTTTAAATTTCCAATCAATTTTTTGCAAACAGAGTACGGTTAGAAATAAGCGAATATCAAAATCAATTTCTCCCAACTGAAAGAAAAGATGAATGATATCGTCAAAGATCTCTTCCTTACATTCACAACAAATCAGAAAAATTTCATAATTTGTCTTCCTTATTGACAAATGGATTCAACTAACCTAAACTGACGTGGGCTTAGCAACAATGCTTCTAGTGCTTTCAAAGATAAATGCAAAAGAAATAGGAAAGTGTATCCATACAAATTACATGAAAGCTTTTTTTTTTTTTAAATAAGAAACCTTTGCAAAAAAGGATACATTACCTGCCTCCATTTCAAAAAACAAAATTTTTCTCGAAGAACGGCGGTTTCTTTTTTCAAAACATACGCACATCTAGCACTTAAATTACGGAAAAATATGCATACCCCTCTTTCTTGCAGCAAATGATTTACTTAGAATTTTGAAAATATTAGTCTTACTAGATTATTAAAGTGACTATTATACTAAGACTGTGAATGAATATTTAAGAATTTAAAATAATGATTAATATTTGAGAAATGTAATTAAAATGTAATAACTTTTATACATTTTTGTATTAAAAAATCGAATAAGTATCTACCTTTAAATCTTTAAAATTTCATACTGCGCAGTAGAGATGAGTGATTCGATACTTATTTTGAATTGTTGTATATACAACGACACTAATTTAGAGCATCAGGTGGAAAAACTATACAGTTGAACCCGCTTAATTTCACAAAGGTTAATTGCACAAATCGGTTTTAATGCACATATATTCTGCAAGCCTCATGTGCAACTTTTGTATGGAATTGTTACCGGATTATTGCATAAACCGCTTAATTGCACATTTACGACTTGCCGGCTCGCTGTGCAATTAAGTGGTTTCGACTTTATATGGACATGTATGAACCATATATAGCAATGTACGGACCATGAATCGCCGATAATGGATAATATATGGGTCATGATGGGCCAGATATACAGTCGAACCCACTTAATTACACAGCGACCCGGCAAGCCGAAAATGTGCAATTAAGCGGTTTATGCAATTATCCGTACACAATTTCATACAAAAGTTGCAAATGGCGCTTGAAAAATATGTGCATTTATCCGGTTTTGTGCAATTAAGCGGGTTCAACTGAACTTGTATGTGTCTAATTTCTGTCCTAGCCTTTATATGATATAAGAAAACCATACGAGTATCCATACATGGCCTTTTTACGATTTTTCCACCTAGGTCAACTTTATAACACACAATTTTAGACAATCTGAATACTATATATAAAATTAAATATATTCAGCTATAAAATATCAATTTGGAATAAAACTAAATTCAATATAGTATCCAAGTTTGGATTTTAAGTTTTCAATAGTTTGTAATGGATTTTTCTGAATATGTCAATAGCATTTGCTAATCTAGACGCAATTATGCCCTTGTTGCGCTGAACGTAACATAGATGGCGCTGATATGTTGCGATTGTTTTTTTTTTGTTGGATTTGTCCAGTGCATGCAATCATCAGAATGGAAACATGTTCACCCTGCTAACATGGGCATATTTGTACATCCAAAGTACACGTATATCGTTTTCGGTATATATGTGTGTTCACAGAAAATGTCTTGTGCAAGCCTCTAAATATTTATCCTGGCTTTTATTATGAACTATTTTCGTTCGTACCGTGAAGTGCTCATTAATTGCACTAGGATGGTTTTCGTATGTGGCTCGTAGGAAAATGCAGCTTAATTAAATGGGGTCCCATAATGGCAACTATTTACCCTCCTTATGAAAATCCATGTGGCATTTGGGAATTTTCTTCAAGGCTTTCAGACGAGAGAAATACATAATTTCGCTTTTATTAGACTAATAATTTATGTTATGGCGAAGCAATTTACTCTCAGAAAGCCCCGCCTAATCTACACCTGACTGAAGCAGTGGTTTATAACAACGAAAATAATTAATCAATTAACGAGCAATTCGTAATCTAGCATTGGTAACATTGCTTTTAGACTTTTGTTTTGCGGCGGCCAATGACAAAACATTCGCAAATCGGATGAAAGGAATTATTTGAATAATGTAATATGTTGAGCTTAAGTTCATTATAAGCAAAACAGACAATATGCATTATAAATAATGCTGCGTGCGCAATTTATACATAAATAATAGGACGAGAGACCTACTTAACAATATGGCAATGAAAAGTCTTCACTTTTTATTTATGAAACATGCAATGTTTTGGCCCTAGGTAATACGTCATCAGCCAATGGCAAACCACTAGCGAATGTCAAGAGCGAGACTATTACTTTACATATTATAGTGGGTGCAATGCCATTGTCTTGGGAAATAATCCAATATTGTATGTTTCTTTTTGAAATACATCTATGTATTAAAGTGTTTAGCGCATGATGTACAACCTTCAATTACCGAGGGCCTTGTTGGCTTGATATAAATAATTTAAAAATAACTAAAATATTTTTAAACAGAAATGTCTACTGGGTGGAAAAATATATAAGGGCATTAGTGACATATGTGCCCTATACGTGTCTGGAAACGTATGGCCATGTACATGTATTTATACCAGGATGAAAAAAATTATATAGGGCCATTAATGCCTTATGCTGCTTATGTGCCCTATGGCATGTCCCATATATGTCTAAAAACTAATGCCATATATAGCATTAATTCCATCATACCCCGCTTGATGGAGTAACTTTTCAAGGCATATCCCTAGTGGACAAATTATATTGGATCACCCCCAAATTCCTCCACTCATGTCCTATATTTTCACGCATAAATGTTTGATATTCACATGAATAATATAGTTGTGGCATTATATTGACCTGTTTTAACAGCAGCGGTCTTATTTTTTTCTACCTAGATGAAAGTTACCCCCAAAGTTAACCTCACTATCCCAAGGTCACCCCCACTGGCCCATAGTTACCCCCACTGGCCCATAGTTACCCCCACTGGCCCATAGTTACCCCCACCGGCTCAAAGTTACCCCCACTGTAACTCAAAGTCCCAAAGCATGCCAAAGTATCCACATTTTACGGTAGTAAATAATTTTCCTGTTATTTGAGAATAGGTATAAAAATAGAAATTTCTACTGCGTTTCATTTCCAGTATCTGTCTGTAAAATGCTCTTAATATGCAGACAGTCGTGAAAATTGTTCAAGAAACTGTATAGGCAATTGCATAGATGGATGCATGCAAATGCCTGACAATTTGCTCCTTTTTTTAACACTTTTGCAATGGGTTGTATAGAAAGCGTTCGCCATTTTAAAATGCACTCTTTAGAAAATTGCTTCATTTATCTAAAGTGGCTTCGTGCAATATGGACAAGGATCTGAATAGCCCTTAATAGAAGCAATTAGGAATTATTGAAGATAAATAATGCTCGCATCTAACATGATTATTCCCCCAGAAAACCTGTCTGGTAATAACAATAAATGATAATTATTTGGTGCACCACTAACGAATTTAGTCGGACGATAGCAGAGAAAATATGGAAATGTTACTGCTAACTGGTAATCGTGGTAATTGCACCAAATTGAGCGGAATGGACGAATATATACCCTACATATTCATGCATTCAGACTATCTGATTTTATACGACTCCCATGGGTGAAACTCTAGCCAGTAATATAGATAAAGAAATAACAATAGAGGCTAATATACGCTATTACCACAAATACAATTACGTGGATGGGAATATGCAGCCAGATTACGTTATGAACAAACCACGTTATGTTTTCATGAAATTACTAATTTTTAGATAAAAACAGATTTGAATTAAGTTATTTTATAAAACTTAAACGAATCATGGTGGAAAAGTTATATATGGAACATTTCTGGGCTATATTAACCCTTGATGTGCCATGTACAGACCTGTATGGGCCATAATTGGACTTCCATGGATTATATACCGCCATATATGAACCATATCTGACAAAGGATGGGCGATTTGTGCCCTAATTTAACAACTATTATTCATCTATTAGCATTACTAAGCCCTGTATAAGCGACATATTGCCACTAATTAACAACTGATAAACCATACATGGACATACATGGAAATATATGGGAGAGTATGGTCATAACTGGTCATACTAGTGTCCAATTTCTGGTCTAGTCATATTTGGAATTAGCCTTAAGTATGTCCATACATGGCCCATATTTTGTTTTTTCCACCCAGGAAATATGGAATACATGTTCGAATATATGGCTACAAATGCAAATATGGTTACATATTTACATATACAGTATGTTCAATTTCTGATGTGGCCATATTTAGGCATTTTCCCTTGGTATACATGGCCATATATAAAAAGGAAATGCCGTAATCAGAGAATATATATATATAGGGTCATTCACATGGACATAAAATCAAATTTAGGGTACATATTTCCAAATATGTCCAATTTTACATGCATGTGTGTTTATATCTGTGATATCCCTTTAGCATGGTCATATACGCTCCAATATATGGAGTTAAATGGCTATACATTTCGATATATAAACCATATATAATTCTTTCACCCAGAACTGCATACTTACGGTTTCTCAACCTCATATACTGCACGAATACAATATAGATAATTCCGTCAAATTCAATAAATGGGATGCACATAAATCTAGATTGAAAACAACTCGCAGACCTGCAATTACGTTATCCAGCAACGTTTTATCCATTGTATATAAATGCCATAACTTTGGTAATAAGTAAGCACGAACACGACTAATAATATAAATAAAATGTTCCAGGATGGTATAGAATCCGTCATCTTACCTTTTTAGGATTCAGTTTTTTCCCCTCTTTGTTCAACATTTGAAAAGCATTCGCAAATGATATTTTATGAAAAACAGTCTAACGTACAATGTAGAGTTCGTATACATGTAACGATTCTCATTACGAGTTAAATAACAACATTATCTGATGAGCAGGAAATTGGATCTCATGCTATCGTTTAAGTAAACTTTGTCAGATGTGTATATATGGGAGGATTTCAGTCTAAATCTGGCTAGACTCGCGGAAAGAAGAGAAAAAAACACCCATAGTTTTTATTAAATACCGTGCAACAAACGAATGAGAGAAATTTGTTGAAAAAAGTAAGCTACCTTCACAACATTTGCATTTGCCATTTATTAGAAATTTAAATGTATTCGAGGCATTGATGAAATCTTTTGAAACTATATGGCTTAAGAAGGAGAACACGAGAGAGAATAAATAGATCAATGGGAAAGTATACACTGAAACTGTACTAATGGGATTTTTGTTCAAGATTGCATTTTTTTATATTAGAATTGGGGTTATTGTTGCCTTAAAAACCTATTATGTTAGAGGCCAAGAATTTTAAATCAGCAATAGATACGGCACATAAACAAAAGTGCAATATTTTACACACTATATAAAAATAAAGAGCATATATTGTTTTATAAAAAATATATACGATATGTGGGACTATCCACGTAAACATTCTTCCGGTGAGCCCCAATACATATTATGTTGTTTTATGTCTAATTATACTAATGCATGTACATGTAGTATGGATTATAAAAGTCCTTATACACATGCAGCGTAGAGGGGTTAGAGGGGGTTAAAGAGGGGTAGAACCGAGTGATAGAGTCAATGAACATTTGTTCTTAAATTAACCAGTTCTTTATTGTTTAAGCATATTTACTAACGATTACAAAACAATATATTGACAGGGACTCTTACTAAAGTCTCCCTGGGGCATGTTTTATCAATGACTGCCACCTGTTGATGTCACTGGTGCTGTCTTTGGTGATGTACTCTGCCTTTAAGGCTTAATTAGACCATTACACAATGTAGATATATGGTTATACGGCCTTATTCAATGAAATAAATGGCTAATAGTTTAAGATTTGTCGATATTAATATGTGGTTGAAATTTAACCAATGCGAAATTGTAATCGCTATCGCTAAAGCGTTTAATGTTTTCGGTATATTATATTTTTTTGTGTTTAATTTTTACCATTTTTTAAAAATTTTGTATTCAAGAACCTAGTGGAAGTGTGGCTCCACTGATTGTGCATTCAAGACCTACTGTCGAGGCCTGGCAGGGCCAGAAAGTACGTCTACCATGCATAGGCCAAGGACTTCCAGTTCCTCAGTACAGGTAAGAACCTAAAATTAAATACCTAAATTATTCATTTATTATAGAAGTTATTTATAAAAAGCAACATTTTAAAGATGCTTGATGCGGCAAAAATACTACAAAATGCTTATTTCAGGATATAGTAAATAAATATGTTGGGGAATACGTGAAATAACATGTTATTTTGATGAACTTTTTACATGTACAAATTAATTCAAAACTTACAGTTTATGAAATATATTCATGTTGTTTTAATTTCCCAAAAGCTTAAAAGGGCAGCTTTAAGATCATATTGCATTTAAACTAATACGTAATGATTAATATTAGTAGTTCTTACAATTTTATCTTTACCATCGCAAATACATTTAATTCCCCTGGCATTTTTAAGTGTACTTTTGACAAAAATATTTAGTAATAAAGTTGTAATTTTAAAAATTGGGCTTAAAAGCAGTTTGATTAATAAGAGACATCAATTATGTTAGACTAATATATTTGAAAACTTATTCCCCGTTGTATTATCCAATTTATTAAAGTATTTAAGTAAACCAAGACCCTTGGTAAAAGTTTTACAATTTTCATAAATTTCGAATGTCTACATTAACAAATGAAATGCTTCAAAAATAAGTGAATTTATATACATTTTCTCTAAACTACGGTTTTTAAAGCTATACTATAATAATTTATCTACATTGCTGTCTTCATTAGTGGAAAATAAGAATCATTAAATGCAGATAATTTATTGCTATGGCAGCAACTGTGACTGTTATTATCACAATTTAGAAATTGAGTATGCACTATAGGGTATAAAGTTAGCAAATAATTTACAAAATTAAACACTCAATTTGATATAAATATCATGTTAAAATAACAAAACAAATTAGGAGTTCTAAGTTTACCATAAAGCACTTCTGGATGGAAAACTCGTATATGGGCCTGACATGGACATATATATAGCTTTTGGACCGTGGACCGTGTATGGACAAATATGTGAGTTCGTATATGTCTATACCTAACCATATACAGATGTATGGCTACACATGTATACATGGCTACTTGTACATGCATATACGAACTTTAGGTTATTACCTTAATTATGGATGATAAATTCCATTTATTGTGAAAAATTGAATAAATGTAGACCATTGCAGTTTTATGTAGCGCACATACTGTATTTTCAATATGGCTCATCGATAGCTATAAGTAAGGTACATATCTGGCCCTTCACGAGCCAAATACGGCCTATACATGGCTTTATATGACATATACATGGCTTTACGTGGCCCATGCATGGCTACACGTGGTCTATGCATGGCTATATATGGCCTATACATGCCCATGTTTAACTATAATTACCACCTGAGAGTTCAATATGTACCACATTTATCATCTAAATTACTTTTATCCAGCTGCATCCATTTTCTGGCATACAGCCATATATAAAATAAGTCATACGTGTCCATGCATGACCCATATGTTTTTTCCAACCGATAAAGTTCAATTTACATTGTTTCAAAACAAGATATGAAATCCATACGCGAGAAATAAATTATTCAATGAAGTTATTTATGAATTTTTGAACTTAAAAATCTAGAAAATAAGCAAGTTTAATGTAAAGTAATAACGGCCAAAACATTTTAATCAATATTAAGTTACCGAGTACGTCGTTAATATAATAAACGATGGCAGATAACGAGTGCTCTCGCGTTATAATGCGTAATAAAGCTAATTTGTAAGATAATGGACATGTACATAAAATGCAAAATTTTAGCTCATTTTGGATTACAGCAAGGCTAAACGATAAAAGGCAAGCAGGTCATTCTCCTTGACATCATGGCTCGCAATTTCAGCAGTCATTTACGAGATTAGTATTACGTTCGTGACACCGAGGTGGCTATTATGTCGAGTTACTAGCTATAGCCTCCTCATAACTGCACAAGGTATATACTATATCACTACCAAAATACTACTCTAAAACGTGTAGCTATAAGGACACCTAGTAATAATGTTATAAATCAAGAAATACACTTTTCAGATAAAAATATCACATTTTTACCAAAAACGTCGAGTCTTCTATACATTGCTGAGCCAGAAGTTAATCATGGAGATGATTAATGTTAAAGATAGATATTTTTGCTTTAACTACCTGGGTGGGGAAAAAAACAAATGTGGACCATGTATGGGCATGTATGGCTAATTCCAAATATGGCTAGACTAGAAATTGGACACGTCCCATCATTTGTCAAATATGGTTCATATACGGCGATATATGACCCATAAAGGGACAAGTATGGCCCATCAAGAGTTAAATATGGCCTATACATGCCCATATATAACTTCTCCACATATAACTTCTCCACCCGGGTAATCAATTGATAAAAACCTGCAATTATAGCCATACATGCAAATATATATATAAAAAAAACATTTAAAAAAAATTTGAATCATAATTCAACGTACAAAATCAATGTACAAACTTGTATGTATATAAAACCTACCAGAATGGAAAAACTAAATACGGACATGTATGGGTCATATTTAAATGATGAATGGCAATATAGAACCATGTAGTAGTCATGCTTATCCTTTAAATGGCTACGTATAACCACTTACGGACCATAAATGTATTTATCTTTTATATTTAGTCACCCGAGTGGAAAAATCATATATGGGTCATGTATAAACATGGTTTTGGAATAATGTACATGTATATATAGTTTTAAACATGCATCTACGTATACGATACATGACCATACAAAGTAACATGTGAACAGATATTGCATAATCGAGCATACAAGTATAACGCGATCTAACCTAGGGCCCATAGTTTCAGTCAGTGAGAAACATACGGTACTGAAATGAGATGAACTACTTATTTATAATATTACAAGCTACTTTCGAAATTAAACATTGCAATATAGGTTGTATGACTCTCTTAATGGTTTTATGTTTAACGAGCTCAAACTCAGAAATGTCTTTATATTTTCATGTTTTTCATAAACATAAAAAACCCGTAAAGTTCACCGGTTTGTTCGCAACACGCATGAATTTTTGATGTGCTTTACAATAAACATGCATCGTCCTAATATAGTACATTTTTATGTTTGTCAGATGGGAAAAACTGCGAGACGGTCGTTCAATAGCGGTGAAATTGGGAGAAAAAGCCCATTTAGTGGACGGGACATTGGTCATTCGTAATGTCCAGATAGAGGACAGTGGATCCTATATATGTACAGTCAACAACAGCGTTGGAGTTGCAAAGGCAGAAACTGAGCTCACCGTTATTGGTAAGTGTGTTTCTGATACATAAATTTGCCATAAAAATCTCAAGTTCGCTTCATTTCACATTTGCCTCTGGAAGCTGGGAAGCATTTGGGTTTATAAAACTGGTATATTTTTTTCACACTGAATTGTCACAGTCTATACAGTTACCCACGACGTTGACTCGATCATGCACTTATCATGGTAAATAGGAAAGGCAGTATCGAAATTAGTATCAAAACAAAGTATCGTTACTGACCAAAGTACAGTGGAGCCTCGCTATACAGCGGATTCGGATATAACGAGGGAATCCTGGTGATTCACCCATATAGAAAAGAAAGCGATATCCACATTACGCCACATTCCGTCTGCTAACCGAGAAATTTGTCGGCCGGGCATGCGCACTTATTGGGGAGCAATGTCGGTCGCTCACAGGCTCCTCCTACATTCTAGACGAAAAAAAGGTTAGAACTCCGTGTATAATATTTATATCTGTGTACAAGTATTTTGAGTTAATATTTCCAAAATATAAGATATAGCCTATCTCCATAGCAGACATCTTGTGGTGTGATATATATTGTTTCCTACATTATGTCCAAAATATCCATTACCATTATTCTGAAATGATTTCAAATAATTCCGTCTCCATGGCGTCCACCTTTGTTTCGATACAACTTTCGCTACAAAATTAACTTTTTAACCAGACAATGTTTCAACCAGGTCGAAAGTTTAGGCACAGATACGTAGGAGAATACTTATTTACTGCATTTCCTTCGAAAACGTTCTTGGCCCTTGTGCAAAAATGTTATCTCGCAAAAGTATTTATGAGAGAAATAAGACATCAAAAAGAATTATTTAACACCATTTTTGCGACTTGGGTCAGCCATTTAATAACCTCACTATTTTTTTTTTTCATTATTTTCTCGAAATTAATGGTGATGGCCACCGTGGGAATTTCAATCTTCATATAGCGTATTTTACCAATGACTCTTTTCCAACCTTTTGCAAACAAAAATAATGAGTCGTGTCCAAGTTATAAATTTGAAAAGCAGTCAGTCCAAACACGTCCAGGTTATCGAGACAGACGTTGAAACGCTGTAAGGAATTCACCTTTGTGCCATGGCAAGATATCGGAAAACGTTGAGGGTTTTGGGGGGTGCAAAGAAAAGGAAAATAAAAACAACAACATTGCATGGTCGTCCACAGTTTTCGCATCGGTTGCTTTTATGATACGTTTCAATCGCATAAAATAAATTGATATCGGACCGCTCGCCTCTTGTACTCCGAAGAGAATATATTCTGACCTTTGGGAGGTATATTTTCGTTTCTTGTCCACTGCCCTGAGAATTCCCATTTCAGTCGTAAACCAATAAAATGCGAAAGCCTTTCAACCTGGTCCCTTTTCCCATATCCGACACAAATGCGGTTTCTATATGAAATGGAAGGGGACAATTGTGAGAAATCCCCTCACCCAACCTGAAATTTATAAGGATCATAACTTTGTCAGATAGATCCGGAGAAGGTGTACCGGCCAATTGGCGTATTTGTCTTTCAGATCTCCGCGTTGTAAGACATGTGTGTAGATCATTTCCTACCAGATGTAAAGTTGAGTTTTAGTACGCAATAGGGAAGGGAATAAATAGCAAGAAAATTAGGCAACGCATTGGAAAAGTCTAGTCTTCTTATGGGCAATAATCGATTGAAAGCTCAAATAGGCAAAACATAAAAGGCTTTAATAGAGTTCGAGCTATAAATAGTTCGGCTACGTGATGTACATAAATATTATGCCATACACACAAGCGGTCCTTTCAAGTCAAAAATTTGTCATTTTAAAGTATAATAATTCTACGAAAAATTCAAATCAAATGATGAGGGGAACACGTACATAAAACGAGTTTTACCCAATTTTCTCGAACTTGTAAAATCGGATGTCTTTTATAACGCAACTGTATGACATCGAAATTATTCCTCTTGAGTATATACAGGGAGGAGCGAAAATCGATTCCTCTTTTAATCGCAAAATAAAAAAGATCATTGTATCATCTTGATCGGAAGTGGTCATGGACCCAATAGGACTTAAAATTACATGTCAAAATGTGACCTGACCAGACATCTTTAAGACATCCGCGTTACCTAAGTTTGTGTATCCAAACTTCTTATATGTATTGCAATGAAGCTCGTGAGTATTGCAGTGAAGCTCGTGTGTTCTGCACTGAGCTTAAGTGTATTGCAGGAAAGATTATGAGTCTTTCAGGGAAGATTCTGAGCATTGCAGGGAAGCTTATGAATATTGGAGGAAAGCTTATGAGTATTACAAGGAAGCGTTTGCGATGGGGCGATAATTGCCAAAATGAATGGAATGCATCATCACGTAACACGTATCAATCCCGTTACATGTAAACATGTGCCTTTGAATTCCATTTGTACGAAAATAAATCACTTAAACAGGCAAAACTTCAGGACCACCCTGTATACGCTGGATATTTTTAGTTGTCCTCTTTGCATTGTTAACTGGATTACGGATTTTTTTAAAAATCGAAAATGCACATGCAAGTACAATCTGTTTGCCAGATGCATTCTTATAACAGAATATCGCAATATATTCCTCAATATTCGTTCAATATTTATTGTACATGTATTATAAATTACTTACTACACAAACTGCATTTTCAATCCTCCAGAAACGTATCTATGAAATATTCCCCAGTAACTTTTATATCAGGATTACTTCTACATGATTCTTATTTTCGATTTGCCGATCGATTTTGATAGGGAAATCAATATAATAAAATATAAGAAGCCGACAACGAAAAATTGCAAATAAAGCTAAAGCTCAGAAACTGCTTTGAGCTAATACATATGATGTAAAAACCTAAATTTGAGAAGAAAAAAGAAAAAAAACTAACATCACATCATACAAAAAAAAACCATGGAAAATAGGTAACGTTTCAAGCTTGTATTAAAGGCAATCTAAATCTGCAATTTTGTTAAGCATACTCTTATTCTCGTATACGAGAGTCTAATGAAACCAACAATAGATAAATTAGTTATCTGTATGCAAAAGATAATTGGGACAATAGCGTAATCTTTGATGGAGCTTCAGCCCTTGGGGGTACAACATTTCCTTACTTTCTTATGCAAGACTATATTAGCTATCTGTAGGCTCAATTTAAACAAGCGATAGACTTAATTTCATAAACTAATATATTACTCTTTGGCACTAAAGATACCTCGAGGCAAAGAAGTTATCTTGAAAAAATGATTAAGATAAAAAAATTCAATTTGTATCTACTTGAAAGACGACAGATCCAATAAACTAATTAATCGAAACTATCAAAATATTGCTGCATAGAAACCAGTGCGAAATTAAGGTGTAATTTGTATCGATTTAAAGTGACGATTGTATTACGTGATTTGAACTTGTACAGTTTTATTCAAAATTTATAGTTTAAAATTGATCGCACAGTATATTATCGAATAAAGTTTGTTTATTAAAATAAGGGAGCTTATGTGAATTGCAGTGAAACTAACGAGATCTGCAGTGAAGCTTATGAGTATTGCAGGGAAGCTTATGTGTATTGCAAGTAAGATTATGTGTGTTGCAGGGAAGATTATGTGTTTTCAAGAAAGCTTTGCATCAATTTCTATAAAAATAGTTATAAGAGATTACATTTTCTTAAGATTTAATTAGTAGAAAAAGTTAATTTCATTTAATTCATTTTATGATATTATCAATGAATGTTTTATCTTTAAGCTACACTGAAACTGGGCAACACAAACTAAAGTTATATATATTCTTTAATATGTTACTTAGTAATATCCAAAATACCTAAATATACTAAACATCAATATATGTTCTTTATATAATTGTTTCGACCTGGATCGTCAATGATAGGAATTACAATCTAAAAGGTGAACTGGTTCAACCCGACTTAGACGTTTTTGAACTTTAAATATCCTATTAATTTCGGTCGCCCTGGTCACAACAACTTAAGCTTAGGGTGTAAATGTTTTCATACCAAAACACGTTGTATAGGCCGATACACTTCCATGCACATATACATGTACTGTCTCCATTTTATAATAATATGCTAATCAGGCATTTTATTTGTGGCTGTTTCTAGCTTTCCTTATGCTCAACATTTAAACACGACCACCTGCTTGGAATTTCTAAAATGGTCACAATCATCAATTTGGGAGTTTTTTTGTTAATTTCTGTAGATCGCACTTACTCTTACAAATATTAGCATTTGTTCCCCATACACAAGGCGTTGATAATTTCGCTTTTAAAGGTTAATCTATTCAAAACAGCAATTTTAATCTAACGCCCCAAAAACCTGCAATTAATTAACAACAGCCCATTTGTTTCCTCGATATTTTCAACAGCCATGGCAACACATTAGAATCGACCCCCCAAAGGTCCCTTTAATGAAGAGTCCGCCCGTCGAAATTAACAAACAAATGGTCAATTAAGTCAACGATTTAATAAAACATTGAATCCGTAACGGCTCGAGCATGTGGCGGGGGGAATTACGGCTTTATGTGAGTTGGGATTTTTGAATATGTGCCTCGCATTATTTTTCTGGCCGTACAACATATTAAAGGCATTAAAAAGCCAATCCCATCTAGAGACTATAATGCACAAGCTCCGACAATGGCAATTGCAAAGCTCGTGTTTTCCTGTCTTACTTTCGCATGAACATTACACGGATATAACCTTGTTGGATACGCCATTTTATTATTTTTTATTACCAAAAGTTTTGTCTGTCAATGCACGCTTCCCTGCTCATGCAAACCATTTAAGGGCTAAGTCAGACGTTATTTTTTCTGAACGCAATGGCTTTGGATGCCCGGTGCCTTTGGATAAGACGAACCTCTCTAATTTGGGTTGTACGTAGTGGCGTGCAGAGGTTTGGGCCAACTCCTTTTTAAGTATACCAAAGTGCTGTAAGGGGCCATTCAAAAAGGACGTCCCCGAAATTCCTTCAAAAATGTATTCCCCCTAACCCCTCCTGTCCACATGGTATCCATTTTAAATATTAAATTCTTAATAGTTTTCACTATACAAATATATATAAAATATAGATTCTATATTTTCTATATATGTTATTAAATATATAAATCATTCTACATTGAACTATTTTTTTTTTTCATTTATCAATTTAATTTCCGCTTTAACAGGTCAAGAGGCTGCTACACATCATAATCAATACAAAGATTTTGACATATGGCACAATATAGATAAACCTTACTTTGGCATTAAAATCAATATAATGTGAATTTCTATGATGTTTTGTTAACCAGATCACTTCTCGTGATTTGTAGACTAAACATTTTATCTAGCTTTAGTGATGTAAAACAATCTTAAACACATTAAATTGAAATAAGTTAAACTTTTGTAGGACCATAGAGAAATGACCAACTTGCATAAGTGCCCATATTAAAAGGATGCCCAAGAAAGGAAGTTTTACTGTTGGCATTTGCCATATCTCTATAACTGAGCTTTCAGGGATTCACGCATGATATAAACAGGATTCTTTAAAAAAGACATTTGAGTACATGATAGAAACCGTATGCTAATACTGTCCACAAACATGTTCTTTCACAAAAACTACAGCGAGGAATGCGTTGGAATATAATATAAATTCCGTTTTATACCGTGTATACTGCTCCTTTTATACATGTATTTTGGCCAAGGGGAAAAAAACGGAAATTGCATTAAAACATTCCGCTTATCCATAAATATGCGCAATGAAGCGTGCTTCAAAAGTTTGGGTGCATTAAAAAAAAACGAAATTAAAAGTTTAAAACTGTTTGGAAACGCATATTGAGATATATGGACCATATATAGGCACTTTTGGGCTACATTTGATATTATAACTATCGATGAACCATTGGAAATACAGTATACTGACCACATAAACAGTGGCGTAGTGAAGAAATTTTGGCGCCCAGGGCAAAACACCCACATTTGTGGATCCCTTCCCGGCTGCACCCCAGTGCAGTTACATACCTTGTTTCCAAACCAAACCAAACCTAATCATGCGTTTTACAAAAGATTTATTTTCCTGGACTCCAATGATGAAAACTGATCCATTTTAATACTTTGGCGCCCCCTAGCCACTGGCGCCCGTGGACGTGTGTCCCCCATACATGTACAAATAACAGTGTATAC